>VDFB02148606.1:28028-49107 GCA_007258455.2 Sequoia sempervirens | reverse complement strand
ACACCTTATTGAAAACACAACAATCTTTCCTTTTCAACAGAAGCTTATCAAAAATGAAACAATGCAACCTAAGCTAGAGTACAATAATCAACAATACCCTATGTAAATCAACACAAATTGTATAACATTAACTATTTTATTCAGTTGCAACCATACCCACAAAACACAAGGCATAAATCAAACAATATTTGTTTCAATAGTGACCCAGATGCAGAAACCCGCAAAACACAAAAATCATAATGATAAACCCATACAAAACCATAGCCATAGAACACGAACCATAAACAAAACAATATTGCTTTTAACAAACAATATTGTCTTCTCTGAACAACACCCTATTGAAAATGAGGCAATATAGCCTTTTCAACAACACCTTATCAAAAATGAGGCAATAGAGCCTTGCCACACAACAAGAATCAACAATGCCTTATGGAAACCAACCTAAACTATATAATGTTAACTATTTTAAAGTTAGAAAACAAATAATTAGCAATGCCTTATGGAAATCGGAAATCAACATAAATTGTAAAATGTTAACTATATTAAAGCTAGACAACAACAATAAGCAATGCCTTATGGAAATCAACATAAACTGTATAAGGTTAACTATTTTATTGTGTTGCAACCATAGGGACAAAATGCAAGGCATAAATCAAACAATATTCATTTCAATAGTGACCCAGATGGAGAAACCCATCAAATACAAAAATGCATAGTACCAAACCCATGCAAATATATAGTTTTTTAACATCTTATTGAAAATGGAATAATATAACCTTTCAACAGAACCTTATCAAAATTGAATCAATATAGCATAAGCTAGAGAACAAAAATCAACACACACAAACCCATGCAAAGCCATAGTCACAAACCCATGCAAAACAATAGCCACAAAACACCAACCATAAACGAAACAATATTGCTTTTAACAAACAATATAGTCTTTTCTCAATAGCGCCTTAACAAAAATTGGAACAATATAGACTTTTCAACAACACCTTATAAAAAATGAGACAATATAGCCCAAGCTAGACTATGACAATTGAAAAAAAATGCATAAAGTTAACAATTTTATTTTGTTCCAAACATAGCCTCAAAACGGAAGCCATAAATTAAACAATATTGGTTTCCTACTAGTGACCTGCATGGAGGAACCCAAAAATTCACACACAAACCAATATGTAAATATAATTCTATTCTCAATAACATTGCTTTAATGGAAAGAACCCTAGTGGGGAGATTTATGGGCCCTAGACCAAATATTGAAGTAGTCAGGGAGTTTTTCAAAAAAAAATGGAGAACTAATGGAAAATTTTCAGTAGCAGCACTCCCAAAGGGATTTTTCACATTTGAGTTCACTTGCAAAGAGGATATCTTGGAAGTTAGAAGTGGTGGTCCATGGGTTATAGGAAAATCTTCCCTAGCTCTAAAGAAATGGTCTTCTAATCTGGACCTATCAGACTCTATTTTTGAGAATGTCCCAGTTTGGGTCAAACTCCCAGGTCTTCCCCTGGAATATTGGAATGAGGATGTCTTTTATGGTATTGTGAGCTTCTTTGGTGAGCTCCTTTCTATTGACTCTATGACAACTACTAGAAAGAGGTTGGTATTTGCAAGAATATGTGTGGGGGTCTCTCAGAATTCTGACCTTCCCTCATCAATCGAGATTCAGTCGAAGCTAGGATCCTGGTCGCAAGACATAGAGTTTGAAACTATCCCTTTTGCTTGTTTCAAATGCAGAAAATCTGGGCATTGGGCTAAGAAATGTCCTTTAAATGTTATCAAAGAGAAGGAGAAACCAACTGGTTCTTTGAAACCTGTTTGGCAAAAGAAATCAGAAGGAGAAAGCCTTGAGAATAAGGAGTCTAATGCTCAAATCACTTCAAACAAGGCTGATGGTGATATGGGAAATAATGGTGAGGTTCCACAGGAACTCCAACGTAAGGATCTTGAGAATACCTTAACAAATAAGGAAAAAGAAGCTAGTGTGGATCAGACAGTTGGTGAAGAAAAGCAGAGTCAGGAAGCTATCCCCTTATCCCAAGAGCTGAGCCCAGTTGAGAAAATAGATGGGAACCCTGGTTTGGAGGATATTCCTATTAAGGGGCTATCCTTGGAGCTAAACATCCCTCTTCTACTCCCTTCCTCTGAAGGTTTTTTTCCTTTGGGTGTACTTCACTTTCTAGATCCTAATTCCTCAGAATTTTTTTAAGGATTCCTACGATAATCTAGAACATTCTACTAAAATTTCTAGCGACTATTCAACCTTTCATTTGAATGGCATCATGGAGACATTACCCTGGGAGCAAAGACTCCTTACTGATAAGGAATGGGAATCAAGTAAAGAGACGGATAGTCAAGAAGAGACTAACAAAGAAGAGGTTTTGTCAAAGAAAAAGAAAAAGAAAAAAAACAAAAAATGGAAGACTCCAAGTGGCATTTCTACTAGATCAAAAGCAAAGGCAGAGTGTGGAGCAACAAAGAACTCTCGAGGGAAAAAGTCTACTAAATGGACAAGAGAGCATAATAGTTTTTAGGATATTGCGGATGGTTTTCAAAAAACCATCTCGGAGTGCCTCAACTCCCCTGGTAACTCATGAAGATCATGTCTTGGAATATCAAGGGACTTAATAATCCCCACAAGCAGGATGTTTTGTGCAATTTTGTTAGAGATCACAAACCTGATATTCTCCTTATTCAGGAAACTAAAATGTCAAAGGAAAAAGTGGAAAATATGAAACTATTTCAGCATTGTAGTACACATGGAAACAACTCGAATGGTGCTTTAGGAGGTATTGCTACCTTCTAGAATAGTCACTTAATCAAATGGGATCCAATTTTGGAAGGAACGAACCATATTGCTACTTTATTCACCCATATTAGGGATAATTTCAGCTGGATCCAATCTAATATCTATGCCCTCAATGGAAAAGGTCTCAGAAAACCCTTCTAGATGGAGTTGGCTACCTTTCAAAGGATTTTTGACAGAGAGTCTTCGGTTTTTATGGGAGACTTTAATACTCCCTTATTGAATGAAGAAAAATTTGGAGGTTCCCAGATCAATGCGGAGAGTAAAGAAGATCTTCAGAGCTTCATCAACAATCAGGCACTGATTGATCTGGATTTGCAAGGAGCTTCCTATACCTGGTCGAATCGCAGAAAGGCTATGGATCTTATCCAGGTTAGATTAGATAGATCTTTAATCTCTAATCATTGGTTCTTTAACTATTATTGTTCTCTTAAAGCCCTCTCTAGGATTGGATCTGACCACTTCCCTATTAGTTTTTTTGCAGAGCCTATTAAAAAGAAGAAAAATATCATGTTCAAAGTTGAAAAAATGTGGCTTTCTCATCCTTCTTTTAAAGAAGAAATTAGGAAATGGTGGAATATTAGTATCTTTGGCACAGCTATGTTTAGAGTGGCTAAAAAACTAAGGTAAGTTAAATTCAACCTAAAAAAATGGAAAAAAGAGTCCTTTGGGAACATTTTTAGAATTAAATCTAATCTTCAGATGGATCTGGGGGAGATTCAAAACAAAATCCAGAAGGAAGGATATTTGAATGATATTAAGGAAAAAGAGAATGAGCTCCTTATCAAAATGCATGATATTATTGGAAAAGAGGAGGAGTTCTAGAGACAAAGATCTAGAGCTTTATGGTTATCTATAGGTGACAAAAATACTAGGTACTTTCATTTGTCAACCTCAAAACATAGGGTGGTCAACATAATTTCTCATATAGAAGTGGATGGTATTAGGTATGAGGAAGATGAGGACATCAAAAGTCATGTTGTTTTATTCTTTAAAAAACTTCTTTATGAGAATGATGAAAATAACCTAAATTATCAAGATCATCTAATTGAGGCTATACCTAATGTGATCAATCAATAAAATAACTCTATGTTGTATGCTATTCCCACCAATGAGGAAGTTAAGAAGGTTTTTTTCTCCTTTGAAGGGAGTAAAGCTTTGGGTCTAGATGGGTTCCCTATGTTTTTCTTCCAATGGTTCTAGGAGATTGTTGGAGAGGATATGGCGAATGTTGTTAAAGAATTTTTTGGATCCAGAAGTCTCCTAAAAGAGTTGAAAGCTACTTTTTTGGTTATAATCCCTAAGAAGCCTGGAGCGGTGAATTTTGAGGCTTTCATACCCATAAGCCTCTACAACTCGATCTATAAAATCATCTCGAAGGTTTTGACTTCTAGACTCTTGATTCTCTTGCCTACTCTGATTTCACCTCAATAGAATGGATTTGTCCCTGGTCAACAAATCCTTGATTCAATTGTCACAGTGCATGAGAATATACATTCCTTGGTTGAATCAAAGACTAAAGGCTTTCTGTTAAAGCTTGATATTTCAAAAGCCTATGATAGATTTGACTGGAAATTCTTGTTTAAAATTTCAAAGGCGTTTGGGTTTTGCAACAAGGTTCTTCAAATGGTGGAATAGCTTGTGTCTACTGCTTCTATATCTGTAATGGTTAATGGATCTCCCACGACTTTATTCCAAAGCTCCAGAGGTCTAAGACAAGGAGATCCTATCTCTCCTATTTTATTCACTATTATGGCTGAAATTCTTGGAAGAAATTTGAAAAGGTTGATCGATAATAGATCCCCTGTTGGTCTTAAACCATCTTCAAGTAATCTAATTTGTTCTCATCAACAATTTGTTCATGATAGCATGCTCTTGGGATAATCATTTGTTTCAGAGGGAAAAACTTTGAAATCTCTGCTGGATGAGTATGGGAGGGCGTCGAGATAGCTGATTAATAAACAGAAAAGCTCTCTTTTCTTCTTCAACACTCCTGTTTACAAACAGAATAAAATTGTCAGAATCCTTGGTTGTAGGGTGGATTCCTTTCCTACCACCTATCTTGGCTTACCCTTAAGCCTTAAACCCCAAAAATACTTTTCAATTTTGTTGGTTGAGAGGTTCAATAAGAAGCTTGTAGGCTGGAAAGGAGCTATGTTAAGCCAAGCGGGTAAACTTCAACTCCTCAAAGCTACTCTTTAAAATTTGCTAATTTATGCTCTGAGCCTCTTCAAAATCCCTGCTAAGTTCGTGGATGCTATTGAAAAGATTCAAAAAAGATTTCTTTGGTCGAGTGTTGAGGAAAAAAAAAGATTTCCCTTAATTGGATGGGATTTGGTGTGTAGACCAAAAAAGGCTGACGGTTTAGGCCTTAGAAAAATCATAATGGTTAACAAGATACTCCTAGCTAAACAAATTTGGAGAATATTTTCATCATCAGGGGAATGGACTGATATCCTAGAAAGTAAATATTTGGAGAATAACAGATCTCATATATTAAAGATGGATTCCCATCTACTACCCAGAGGTTCAACATGCTAGAATAATCTAATTAATGGAAGAATAATTGTTGACACTAGAGTGGGTTGGCAAGTTAGGAGCGAAAACCAAACAATATTCTAGGAGGATATATGGTTGTTTAATGAGCCCCTTATCAACACTAAACCTTTTAGTGGGTGGGCTGAGATCTTCAAAGCTCTATTTGGCTTGCATGTTAAAAATTATTGGGTGAATGAAAAATGGGTGGATCTGTGTAGTATTAGTTAGGCTCTTGCTCCTATTCAGTCATCTTTGTTGGTTGTCAGAATTTGCCTAGATCAGATGGAAGATCGTCTTGTTTGGATGGATGAACCTTCAGGTAATTATTATGTTTCATCTGCTTTTGCTAGGCTTACTTTTGTTTGGATTCCTCCTCCTTTTTGGTTGAAGGCTTGGTTCAAACATCTTATCCCTAAATTCAACATATTTTTATGGATCCTTCTTCAAAATAAGGTTCTCATGGTTTATAATCTTTGCAAGCGTGGCTTTCAAATACCTAATAGATGCCATCTCTTCAAAATGGAGGCAGAGTCAGTTTGTCATTTGTTCCTTCATTTCCCTTTTGTTGCCTCGATTTGGGAAAAGTTACTCTGTTACTAGCAATTATCTTGGGTGTTCCCCTTGTCAATTGAAGACTTCTTCATATAATGGAAATCCCTGACTCACAATACTGTACTCCGTAGACTGTGGGATTTTTCTTTCCCTCATGTTGCTTGGGGTCTATGGAAAGAAAAAAACAATAGAATATACAAAGATAAAGAATCTTCGGTGGCCATTATGTTTGATAAAATAATTAGACTATTGAAAGAAAATGTTAATGCTATCTCCCAGAAGGCTTGTCTAACCGAGAATGTGACTTGCTCGTCTTATGATCTCAAGGTTGCCAAGGAATGGAATATCAATTTTGATTTTTCCTGTGTCCCTAAACATGCTAAAAAGGATAGGGAGGGTGTTTGTTGGTCTTTTCTGCCTAATGGGTGGGTCAAATCCAACTTTGATGGGGTGACTAAAGGTAATCCTGGGGCGGCAGGTTGTGGTGGAGTCATAAGGAATTCTTATGGTAATTTTCTCGGTGTGATTTCCAATCCCCTTGGTTCTCAAACCAATCACCTTACTGAGGAAGTTGAAGCTTATCATGTTATAAATCTGGCCCATAGTCTAAATTTTAAAAACATTTGGCTAGAAGGGGACTCTAAAAATATTATTGATTGTCTTTTAGGTAGATCCCCTCCTCGTGGACTATAAAGTCTTGGATTGATGATGCTATTTTGACCTTAGCCAAGTTTGATAATATAAAGATTTCACATGCCTATAGAGAAGCCAATGCTGTGGAAGACTTTTTTGTGAATGAAGGGGTTAAAAGTAAAGGACAGTGCACTCGGCTAAACATGACTTATTTAGGTGCTAATGTTCGTGCCTTATTAAACTATGATGCATCACATGGGAAATAAGAGGATCATCTCATTAATGATGATAGGATGGGGTAATTACATCACAATCATTAGATTGCATGGGACCGAGCCTAAGCGCTTAACCTGTAAGTTTTTCTGGCTTGCTTTGTGGGCTCATAGATTTGGCGGGACCATTTTAGGTAAAGTTCTCGTCTCTTTCTACCCCATTGTGTCTACTAAACTGGGTGGTGACAGAAAAAGAGTTGAGCCAAACAGCTTTGAAATGCACACTAGAAACATTAAGGCATGGAATAAAGTCAAAAGTGGGGGCTTACTCCCTTTTCTGGAAAAACTCCATGGGTCAAATCAGGAAGCTACAAAGATTTTTGAGAAGAATTGGGATAATGGGGAATTAACCCTTTATGGTAGGAAAGTAAAGCTTGACGAAAACCTTATAGCTGAAGTGACTGGCTTGTCTACTGAATGACACAATTTTTTCTATGATAGGGTTTTCTCTGATGAAGCGGTGATTAGATTCCCGAAGAAAGACAAGGAAAGACTAAAACTTGTGAAAATTTCTAATAGTTTCTTTGAAGTCGACACCATTAAAACTCTTTGGAGAAAAGTTCTTCATGTTATCATGGAGTATATCACCTTGGATGGTCATTTCACAAGGGCCTATGGTTATCACTTTTCCCTGCTCAACCATTTTCATTATAAGGTCAAGGTTTCTCTCCCCTACTATCTTTTATGTTCTTTAAGAAAGAGTTTGGAAGACCACAAGAAAAATCCAAAAAGATATTCTATTTTGCATACTGGTCTGATTAGGTTAATTATTGAACATTTTCAAAATTTTCCTACCCCTACAATTGTGGATGTCCCCCATGAGTCTAAAGAGGATGATACCGAACTAAGTTGTTCAGGGAATGAGCCCAACTTGAGCCCAGTGAGAGGTCCCGAACCGCCTCTATCCAAACTGGTCAAAAGCCAAAATCCATAATCCGCTAAAAGCTTACACTACACCAAGCCTAGAAGTTCTACCCTCATCTCCCAAAGGTGCCGAAAAGATTCTTCCAGCTTAAAAACTTGTTTCAGACATGAAGACTCTCCTAATTCGGGAGGATTCTAGTGCCAATACTAATTCTCCTTCTGCTGTCCCTTCATCTGACAAAGATGTTAGATTAGGATCCCCCTGAGCCCCGACCTAGCTAAAAGCTTTTAATCTAGATAGGGAACCCTCTATTGATTTCATGGGTACAGCTAGGAAAAATGTGGTGGACCAATTCAAAAACTTGAAATGGATTTTTCATGAAATCAATGAGCTGAAAATAAAAAATTGGGCCCTTCAAAGTAAACTGGAAGAAATGGGAGCTAAGGTCATTGCATTATGCAAGGAGGCAGAGCGTAAAGATTACAATGCCAGTAAAGAAATCCAGGACAATGCGGGCAAGGATAGAAGAATTGAAATTGATTTGGAAAAAATGAAAAACACTGTAAAGATAATAGCTTATCAGAACAATAGGATGGAAAGACATAATGCCATCATTATCAATGCTATGACTGAGAAATAGGACAAAGTGCAACAGGGGTCCTTGGTGGTTGATTTGGAAGAGGTTAAAGATAAAAACCAAGAAGAGGATATTGGAATTTCAAAGAGAAATAGGGTGAATCTGAAAAGGAAGGATCCTCCCATGCCATAGATGATCCAAACTTTTAAAAAGGGTGTTCAGGACATGCAGGACTTGGAGGCTGAGATGGAGTTTATTCTAAAGAATCTGAGTTAGTTTTTGCTGGTCTTTTGCTTGTGCTTCAGATGGTTTTTTGATTGACTTTCCTGGTCTTTTGTGGTTGGCTACTACTTTTTCTGGTTTTCTCCTTTTGTGCGGCCTTTTTTCTCTGCTGTACTTTTTTGTCCTTTCTCTTTTGTTGTAAAATCCTGGTGGTTTCTAAGTCCCTATAAAACCCAAGCTTCCCTTTTTATCATAAACAACACCTTATCAGAAATGAAACAATATAGCCTAAACTAGATAATAATAATCAACAATGTCTGATGGAAATCAATATTAACTATATAACATTAACTATTTGATTTTGTTGCAACCATAACCACAAAATGGAAGGCATAAATCAAACAATATTGGTTTCAACAACAACCTAGATGGAAAAACACACAAAACACAAAAATTTATAGTAACAAACCCATGCAAAACCATAGCCACAAAATGCGAACCATAAATGAAACAATATTCATTTTATCAAACAATATAGTCTTTTCTTAACAACACCTTTATCAAACAATATATATTCATTTTATCTATGGATTGAAGGTGACTCAAAAAATATTATTGATAGCCTTTGTGGCAGATCACAGCCAGCATGGTCGATAAAAAATTGGATTGATGATTCTAAGGCCTTACTTAGTAACTTTGATAATATAAAAATAACTCATGCCTACCGTGAGGCGAACGCGATTGCTGATTTTTTTGCCAATGAGGGAGTTAAGAGTGACACTTTCCTTATGTGGCATAAGAAGACTGAACTCCACTCCAATGTTCAAGCTCTTTTGGAGTTCGATATGGTGAATGGAAAAAATGTGGCATCATGTCATAATGAGAAAGGTACGATTCATGAATAGCAATATTCGAAGATATAATGGGGCTGAGTGGATCCGGATGATTAATTATCTTCTTTGGCACGTATTGTGGGTCCTGAGAAACAAAGGAACTTTCTAGAACAGGACTTCTGTCTGTAACAACATTCACACTAACCTATCTATTATGGGTGGGGAACTGAGGAGGGTGGAGCCTACCAGCTTTGAATCACACACCAAGAATGCAAAAGCTTGGAGTAAAATCAGAAGGGGTGGATTACTTCCGTTCATTGAGAAACTCCATGGCCCTAAGGAGGAGATTACTGACTTCTTTGAGAAGAATTGGAATGATGGGGAGGTCTTCCTATTTGGGAGGAAAGTTCAAATTAATGAAGCCCTGATTGCGGAGGTCACAGGCATTCCGATGGAAGAGCACAAATTCTTCAGAGACAGGAAATTTTTCGACGAAGCTGTTTTGAAATTTCTCAAATCTGAAACGGAGAAACAAAATCTGGTCAAGATGTCGAATAGCTACTATGAAGTGGACACTATAAAAGCTCTGTGGAGAAAAGTTCTAAGGGTTATCATGGAATACATCACGCTCGACGGCCGCTTCAGAAGGGTCTATGGTTATCACTTCGTGCTGCTTAATCACTTCCGGCATAAGGTGCATATCTCTATCCCCTTCTTCTTGCTCTGTTCTCTGAGAAACAACTTTTCTGATCATAGAAGAAGCCCTAAAAGATACCCGATTCTTCACACGGGTCTTTTAAGACTTATTTTTGAGCACTTTCAGAATATGCCCGCCCTTCCTAACCCTATTACCCCGCTGGAGCTTGACGAAGATGATACTGAGCCTAGCTTGTCCAAAACCAAAGCTTCTCCCGACCGTGTCCTAAGCCCTTCACCTCCGTTGCCCCCTCCTTATGCTTGTAGCCGCCCACCTCAACCTTCTGGAGCTTGCTCTATTTTGGCCTCTGGCCACACTAACCCTAATGCCAATATGGCTTGCTCTTGCTCCCTGGTTAATAAGCTTGTGTCCTACCCTGATGACTCCCCTGTTGTTTCTACTAAGACAGCTGGGGCTAGCCTTGAGGAACTTCACGCCCCCCAGAATATTCATCAAGAAAACTTGAGCCCCCCGAGAGGTGCAGAGTCGGTGTTTTTTGGGGTCAATCCTGAAAGTGACCCCCCTTTTGACTTTGTTGGTAATGCCAAAAGCTACTCCCATGACCAACTCAATTCTGCCAAATGGGTTTTTCATGAGATAAGTGAGCTGAAAACAAAAAATTTGTCTCTTCATAGCAAACTAGGGGAAATTGAAGTTAAAGTCGCTGGGCTTATTCAACTTGAAGCGGAGAAGCACAACAATATGAAGAATATTCCTCAAAAGGATAGCACTATCAAAAATGAACTTGAAAAAATCAAAGGAACCTTGAAAAAGATCGCCGAGCAAAATTACAGAATTGTGAGACATAACTCTGTTATCATCAAGGCTATGTCTGAAAGACTGGAGAAAACCCAGAAGAGAGCTCTGATTGTCGATCTTGATCAGGAGAAAGACCAGGATGAGGAAGCTGGGATATCCAAACGTACCAGATCTAGCATGAAAAAGAAAGTCTAGACTACCCCTAGTATGGCTCAGATCTTTATGGAGGGGGCTCAGGAAATGGCGGACTTGGAGGAGGTTGCGGATGAGCTCCTAAACTCTATGAACTAGTGGTGGTTGGGCCCTGCTTCTTCTGTTTGTTGGCTGATTGCTGGCTTCTTTGAGGCTTTTTATTGCTGCCTGCTGATGCTGGTTTTATTTTCTGGCGCTTTTTATTTTGACTGCTGTTTTGGTCTTCCTATGTTGTTACTTTGTGGTTTTGGGTCCCTCAGAAAATCCGGCTTATCCCTCTTTATCAAAAATAACACCTTATCAAAATTTGAAACAATCAACAATACCTTATTGGAAATCAAACAATATAGCCTACTAGAAACCGCAAACCAAAAATGAAACAATATCACAAAGGGATTTTTCGATATGCACCTCTTCCTGCTTGCTCCAAACACACTTCTTCCCACTAACTTTCTCTACACTACCTTGTTTCTCGAACGTCTACAAAAAATGGGCAAAAAATTATCATAGGTGACACTTTTGTTTTGCTTTTGCAACCATCGCCCCATGCAAAAAACACAACATAACCTCCAACCACCTTCACAGAAGTTGGACAATGCTTGATCGAACTTGCACCTTCATAGAAGCTTACCCTCCTCGCTCATGGCTCTAATAGTAGGTATAGCAATAGAATCAGACCCAACAATGCCTTATCAAAAATTGTGTAGATATTTGCTATGTTTCCCGAGGTTTTAAACGGCAGGTGTTATTACAACCATCGCAAGTACACGGAACCATATAAATACCACGTTGATGCAAACCAGCATTTAACTTTTCTCCGCCTTTCTATGCATCGGCAAAAACTGCCACCCTCCTCCCTAACGCGGTAACTGCTCGCCAATCTTTTTTTCTGGCGATCACTGAAGACTCCAACATTGAAAGGCTAATGAAAATTCCGACCAAATTCAAAAACATCTGCCACCTTTTTCACCACCTCCAGAAGGCTTACAAAAATTCCGACCAAAGTTCACACAAATAGCCTATCAGCTAATTAAAAAATATAAAACTCATTCGAAAATGGTATGTGCGAACGATGAAAATTCCTTTTTACATTCAAACTCCAATTCGACAATTGTGGATGGAAACGTTAAATAGGAAAAATAAACAAACAAATGAAGAGAAATTATCCGAAGTCCATAAACCACAGAACTAGGAGCATAGGAGAGCAGCCTGTTATGAGCGTGGGGTGGTAGCAGCCGCCTGATTACAGGCAGACTGTAACCATTTAAACGCTTTCAAATAAGTCTAATTTATCTAATGATAGCAAGTGCCTGATTACAGGCGGACTATGAAGACCTATTCAACATTCAAACATATTGGAATGAAAATAGAGATGGCCGGAGGTTGTTGGCAAAGAAAAACCCCCAGAGGAAAATAAGCAAATAAACAAATTATCTTGGTCCAGATAACACGCAAGTTGTCGGAGCATAGGACAATCCAGATGCGAAGAGAGACTCCTGATAAGAACCAACTGATGATCCTGCTACTGAGCATGGAACATCATTAAACACGTCTATTAAACCCTCAAAAGCCTTCACCACAATGGACATCGCTGGTCGCCTCGTAAAATTATCTGTACACACTACATTCCAACTTTTGACAATTTAACTGCCTCCTCTTTTACGCCCGATTCCTCATTTTCAAGTCCCGGATAGACCAAATCTATTAATCTCCCTTCCTCTGCCTTAACTTTTAACAGTGAAAACAAACCGTCCTCTGAAAGCTCTCTGCTTCGTTTTCCGCTGACAATTTCTATCACCATAACACCAAAGCTAAATATATCTGCTTTCTCTGTGATATGCATGTTCACTAACTCAGGTGCTATATACCCTGGCGTCCCTCTCATCATGGTTATCACTTCACTTAGCTCTCTGTTAATCAACTTTGCCAAGCCGAAATCTGACAGTTTCGCATTGAAATTTTGGTCCAGGAGAATGTTCTGAGGCTTGAGGTCGAAATGTATTATACGTTCTTGACATTCTTCATGTAAATATGTTAATCCTCTTGCAATATCAAGAACTACTTTGGATTGACTCTTGCAAACATTGATGGTTCTTGTTGGAAAATATCCATTTATCCAGAGATCCATTTGGCAAATGCTCGTATACAAGCATTTGTTGGGATTTTTGTGCACAGAAGCCCTTCAGCCTTACCAAATTAAGATGGTGAATTTTCCCTAGCGTTTCCACTTCTGCCCGGAACCCCCTTTGTCCATGTCCTGCTCTGTCAAGGCGCTTCACTGCTATCTTTGAGCCGTCTGACAGAACACCCTCATACACTGAACCGTATCCTCCACTGCCCAGCTTAATGCTAAAGCCGTTTGTAGCGTCTTGCAATTCTTGGAATGAGAACCGCAACGGTAAGCCTGCCGGCCAATCTACATGATCATCGTCACCTTCATCTTCGTTCTTTTCATTCTGCTCTCTGCTATTTTGAGACTTAATTATCCATGCCCATAAGAATATAAAGAGAGCTAGTGCTCCAACCACAGAAGCACAAATGATGACTACAACCAAGTACTTAATGCGCTTGGATCTTGACTGGATTTTAATATAAGCAGTGGAATTATAAAACTCATCGACTGGACTGTTAGTTTTCATAGAATAGATATTAGACTCTAGATAACAATAACCACTAGAAAAATTGGCCCCGTACCTGAAGAAAACAGCTTTGCAAGAGCAGTTTTCGAGGCAAAGTTTTTTACATGCATCTCTTGACACCAACCCTGGCGTCGAAGAATTTTCATAAACATAAGTAAAGCAGGAAACGTGTTCCAGCTCCAAAAAGTGATGACCGTGGCGCCTACTTGTCTCTGAGCACACCAGAGGAATACGCGGAACACAACCTAAATTGGGTTCTGTGGCATCAACTGGTTTAAAAGCATTACCATCTCTTGGACAACTGCACTGACCATTTGTGCAAATACCATAGTCTCCGCATGGTCTTGGATAATTGCACTCATCCACCGATAAAAATATTGGCAAATAGTCAACTGAAGATCTTCCTGTTGTTTGTTGGACGGAGCAGACCCTCAAATGTCCATCTGTATCAAATTTTAAGTAAAGGGAGCTTTTCGGCACGGATAAATTTTTTGATGACGATCGTCCTTGAAAATATATAGAGATGGCCATATTGTCGAAGTGGATATAAGATAACTCCACCCCTGCACGTGGCGTGGGATATCTGAAATACATTTTAGCCGGTGCAGCGGCTGTAAACATAACAAAGCTATCGTGAAGCAAGGTAGAATAGAAACGACCTTGGCTTGTATTCTTAGGAGAAATATTTGCAGTAAGCCTCTGCCCCACCTTTAACTTCTGCCCTCGCAGAAGGGTATCGGTTGGATAATCAAAAGACTGCCAGATGATCATACCGGAGGTGTTATAGAGAACAAGGTTTCCAGATTCTTGTATTGACATCCTTTGAAAAGCTTGGGTGGATGTATTTGTAGACCACACGAGAGTG
The DNA here is from genome assembly GCA_007258455.2 of Sequoia sempervirens. Lineage (NCBI taxonomy): Eukaryota > Viridiplantae > Streptophyta > Pinopsida > Cupressales > Cupressaceae > Sequoia > Sequoia sempervirens. The sequence continues at coordinate 34,654 of VDFB02148606.1, read as the reverse complement.
CCATCAAAGTTCCTTAACACAAGTTCTTCTGTGGAGGTGAGTGTTAGGGTTGCATTTTCTTGCACCATCTGATCTCTGTTTGAACTCCATACCATTTGCATATCAAACAGCTTACCATCAGTCTCGTGGACAACAAAGAAAGTTGCAAATAGGTAGCCTGTGTCACAAGGACTGCCATAGCAGAAGAATCCACATCCAAACTGCAGATTCATATCATTATATGAGATATTGCTGCTCAGAAGAATCGGCCTGACAAGTGCATCTGTGTAAACTGACGGTGTCAGGAAATCTAGAGACTGGATATTGTTCTTCCAAGTTCTTCCTCCGTACGCAGTTGTGGAAGTAATAGCAAGGCTCTCTGCAAGTAGTGAGCACGATACAAGGAAGAGTAGCAGAAGAAGCAAAATTAAAGGAGGAGAGGACGAGAAACACTCCGTTATCATTTTTCAAAACAACAGTTACGTTCAAGAGAGAGCGAAGAGAGAGAACAGAAAATAAAATGCCTGGGCAATGAAAGACAATCTTAAATTAGAGAGCTTTAATGGCAGTGAATAGGGAAGGCAGGGTTAGGATTAACAATCACGCCAAGTTCAAAAGAACCAGCGACATTGAAGTCAAAATCTCTTGGATTACCATAGACTGACAAAAATAAGACCCGAATTCTATGGCTCAAAATCTTATTGGAAGATCTTTTGTCTTTACAAAAATAATTTTCGTAGAGCAGATGGAACATAAAGTCAGTCGTATGATTCAAATTTCGCCGTGTGACAGTGAGAAGGTATTCGTCAGGATTAATTGACTCGATTTGTGAAAGATATATTATCTAGTCGTTTAGAATACGATTCTTCGACGACTATTACTAAAAGTGTATGGTGGTCTCCGTAGTCAAACAAAATTGATTTGATTTATGGCAATGAAAGTCAAGACATGTCGAATTTTTAATTCTATTCCACGTAGAATTAACGCCGTGTAAGCACCGAAGTGAAAACATAGCGAACTATGCGTTACGAAGAAATTAAAATGTTTTGTTGCATATTAGGTACCACAACTCTTGAGTCTCCGAGTTAAACAAATGTTTTATTTACACAATTATATTTATTTTAGATAAATTTGTGGAATCTCTAATCAGACATGAGGGCGTAGATTTGATGTATTTATTAAATTTTTTTATTATTATTATTTTCATTTCAATTAATTAATAAGTAGGATTATATATATATATATATATATAGAGTTAAATTAATGTATTTTTAGTCGATAGGCTATTCTACGTGGGGGAACCCCACCGACATTTCCCCAGTCTGACGTCGGCAGGAACCCCACAAATTGCTAGAAATCAATGATGCCGGATGCTAGATAATAGTCTGACGTATCAAAGTACTATCATTTATTCATCGTAAAGTGGACCCAGGCCCGAGGGTCACCCTACCTGGCCGAGGATGTTTGAAAAGCCAAGCATAATTGATCCACAATAATTTTGCATGGCGGGCAAAACATTCACGCGGCGCTGGTGTCGTTGGGTCTGGCAGACAAGATAAAGGTCTCTACAGCGCATAGCATGGCCATCCTTGAGAGCTCCTTCCCTGCCTCGGCCGCCACATTCACGCCCCCTTTGCTGCCCATCATGGAGCCTCTGCTCAAGTTTCTGGGGGAAACAGGGGTTCCCTTCATGGTGAACGCCTATCCCTATTTTGCCTACAGAGACAACCCCAAAGAAGTGTCCCTCGATTATGTGCTCTTCGGCCAGTCTCCTGGGGTAAAGGATCCCAAGGGCTTCACCTACAACAACATGTTGGATGCTAAGATTGACTCTGTTTACTCTGCCATGGCCGCCCTGGGTCACAACGACAGCATTCCCGTGAGCATTGTCATTTATTTTGTCATTTATTAAATGGGCGTCACATGAATGTTTTTCCCGCCATGCAAAATTGCCTCCCGCCCACAAATTGATGCATTCTTAAGAGGTGCACTGTGCATTGTCATTTATTTATGTGTTTAATTCATGCTTTGTGACAGGGCAGGTGTTGTTTCCCATGGTGTACATCCACTTCTCGATGCTGTGTCGGTCGTAGGTCGCACCGGTGCAGAGCGTGATAGGGTCTGTCATTAGCTGCATTGATATCAAGCACAAGAAATACGAAGGGATTTCAATCTCTGTGGAATCCATACACCAAATAGGTAACAGGGAGAACCGAGTGTTGGATTTTCTTTAGGAAATTGGAGTCGTAAAGTGTAGTGGTAATAGAGGAGGCCACACATAAGGCGAGAAGAATAAATTTAGTTTTAGTTGAACAATGAAAAGAGAAGACAATTGGAATGGATCTGAATGCAAATAAAACAGCTAGGATTATTGTAGCTGCGCCCATGCTATGTAAGAAGTAGCGAAAAATTGGGAATGAAAAAGAGATGCAGGCCAAACAGTAATAGTGGGAGCTTTGAACGAGGGAACAAACTACTTCCCATTAGTTGTCAAAAGACGATAATAGAATAAAGTTGGGCGGTTGGGCTAGGAGAAAATTGCTGGAATGGGGAGGCTGTCGTTTTGATGAATTATTTGCATTGAAAAGCGTGGAACCAAAGAGGTGGAAATGAAGATAAATATGGAAGATTCGAGTTAAGTTGGTAAAAGTAAAAGTAAAGTTATTCTATAGGTAGAACAGTAGCAGACAAGATAATAATATATATTAAGTTATTAATTCCATCCTATTATTTATAAAAATGCAATTTGATAAATCATTTGAATTCATTTATAATTAACCGTTTTATTTTTTATATAGTTACATAATTAAAATAAATTAATTGAAATTTAATCAAAATTCTAAATTATCTAATTAAATGCAATCAATTTATATCTAAATTATTTTAAATTATTAAATTCTAAATGACCTGTGATAGAATAAGACTCACCTTTAATATACACCATGTTTGATTAGTTTCTGACCATATTTCTCCAAGCTGTTTCACTCATTGTTTTTAGAGTAATTTTGTGGGGACCATTACAGCTCAGGAATTTATTTATATTTATTGAAATTAGTTAACATAATTTATTGTTGGTCATTCATCAACTCAGTCTTTAACCATTTCAATATGATTCGCAACCTGAATTACCATATAGACAGTCATGTTGAACACCTCATTCACAATTGATTATTGCTTCACATCTTTCTTCCATCTTTACATTTGCTCATAAAGGCGATTGTGACTACCTGCAATGGATTAAATACAAAATTTAATGAGCATTTCCTTCGAGCATAGAAGTATTACATATGAATTTCTTGAAGGTGGTTTAGGTAGGCTTGACACATTAATGTGATGTGTAAGCCATTCCCTAACAATTTTAGGGTATGGTGCATCTCGATAGGGAGTGGTGTTTGAGTCTGAATGGTTGTTGCTTATCTTGCCATTGCAAAAAAAAATGGAGTCTGTGCCTATGGAGCTATTACATTTGCTCATTGAATATTGTACAGCTGCTAGTTTATATATTTTAATAATATATTTTTGAGAAAAGATGTATTTTAAGTACCTTTATAATTTTTTATCAAAATGTAATAAACAAATTGTTTATTTAATTTTTATATGTTATTTTATTTCATCTAATAAGAATTATTTTATTTTTATAATAAAAATATTAAATACGAAAATATAATAATGTATTCCCTCATTTCAAATTTTGATATTTTTTATTTATCTTTAGGCCACTTAAAATAGATGGAATAAATTAATAATAATTCTTTTAATTTAAAATAATAAATAAATAAAAAATTGATGACTATGAAATATTTTGTTAATTCATTTATTTATTCTATATGATTATTTATTGATTTAAAAGTGCATTTAAAAAGGACAAAGGATCTGAAAAACTAAAAGGGAACCAATTTAAAAATTTGAGAAGTCCTAGCTTGAACCCCATTGATGTACGCATAAATTTTAGTGCCCAAGATCCTCCTCCTTCCCCCTATGCTACTTATATAGCTGTTAGTAGCATTTTATTTGTTTTCATGCTTTTATGCTCCAATATTTAGTCTTGTATGGCCTCTTGGGGGTGTGAATTTTTCCACCCACTTTTTGGGACAATATGTGTAAATATTATTTTATAAATGATAATCTAGATACCTATTCAAAAAAAAAAAAAGTAAAAGAAAAGAGAAATTAAAGCCTATAATTAGATTTATCTTAAAGTAATTTAAGATAATAAATTAGGTCTATCATTGTTCTTTGGTGGAAACTCTTAACTCACTTAAATGTGTGACCCTTTAGAAATAAAGATATAAAATAAGGTCGAAATCCTCACCCATAATTTAAGAATACATATCACATACTTTAAAATCAAAATCCCTTTGAGATTTATATAGATTATTACTATAGGGTCTATTATAAATTAAATAAACCTTTAATATATGTCAAAATTTTGGTATGTATTATATATATTTATATATGATATTTTTTTTATTTTTTATTATTGTAAAATATCTTTTGGTGTAATCTATTTAGATTATATCATTAATATTTGATGATTATATTGAAATGTATTTAATAATTAAATTAGTATATGTATCTTAAATAAATTTGTCTAAAAAATATTGAGAGATACCAATTTAGAGATGCTTATTTATTATTTTATTTGCTACATGCATAGAGACACAAATTTGATGTGATGCATATTTTTGAAAAAAAAAGGTTATTATTAAAATATTTATATTTTGGTGTATAATTGCTATCAAAATTAAGCTAGTAGAGTATATTTTAACATAGTAATGCCATTAAACTCCACCACTTGCTACCAGTATAGGAATGTCTCTCAACATTTGTAATAGGAAAGATAGTTTATCTTTACAATTAACTATACAACTATTCTGGTAAAGACTTATTTTATCTTAAAGTATGAACATGTAAGAATATAACCTATTACAAAAAAATATTATGGATCAATTTGAGGAGTCTCATGGGATAACTCCCAATTATAATGAGACTAATATGCCACATGGGTGATCAAAGGAATAGGGTAATTATCTAACAAAAATTTCCCCTAAAATTTGGTCACCTTCACCTTCTTAGCCTTTGAATTTTTCAAGGTAGTGTCTAGAAATAGAATCATGGAGCTTGTCAAATTGAAATGTGAATTGATTTTCTTATGTCAACCCTCTTGGTGAACTAAATTAATGGTGATGAAAAGATTAAAGATGACATTTGTAAAAATGAAAATGGCTTATATGATGACAATTTAGATTTTTTATGAATTAAAAAGTAAGTATTGTAATAATATCTTCATTCCCAAATGATTATCCTCTATGACAGTAAATGCAAATTGAATGTCTTTGAATATCATGAAATAACAAAATGTTACAAAAATGTAGGAAGAATAAAGCTTACAATGGAATGAAATTATGGGGTATGGGAGGTTTACAGGATTTAGTGATAAATTGAATTCTCTTTAAGATTGATTGGGATCAATCTCTCATGCAAAAATATGCTATATAGGAATAAGTTTTTGATCCTAAGGAAGGAGTTAACACATAGCAATTGATGCCTATATATGAGTTAAATAGGACTAATAGGTTTAGGAGGAGAATGAATTAGTCTAAATAAATAATGCTTATATCACTTGTCAATGTGTTATTACACTAAATGTCATTTCAAAATGTCAAGATGGGTACAAAGCTAAATGGGAAATAGCAATCATATATTGATTTCACCATTACAACACTATTTTAAAATTATATTTATCAATTCAGTGTTATATTCACATAAGCGTAAATGTAATAAAGCAATTAGCTATATATTAAATAAAATAATAATTTAATAATTAAGACAAGTGTCTCGAAGTTAATATGTTTGGATATCTTATGCTATAATATAGAAATTTCCATGCCCATGCCAATTCCCATTTAGTTTAGCCTCACTTTCCAGTATGAATTAAAATAATTATATATTAACCAATGGTGGATGATGATATTTTTCTGAATTTTTTATTCTCTAACCCTCTACCTATTTCCTTTCACATGTTAACCTTACTCTACATATTCCCAAAGATTTTATTTATAAAAATTACATTTCAATGTAAAGAATATATGATTATCAAGTAAGAAAATTAATTGTTTAGCTTACTTGAATGGCCAAAACATATTTGTTTCATATTTTGATGATAAAATTTGAACTATAGCTTAGAATCACATATGTTTCTCCAAGCATGGTTATAAATTTTGAACTAGGTTGATCTTTGAATTTGTTGGATTGATCTTGTGCATGTAGAATCATCAAAACCCTTGGAACTAAACTTAAAATTAAAAATCAAGTGTTAGGTAATTTTTTCCCATTTCTAACTAGCAAAGAGGTATTAAACACATTTTTTTGTGATTTATTTTAATTTCTATGAGGCACACCTAGTATTATTCTAGAGATTTTGATTTGACTTTACATAACATATAGGTTTTGGTGTTTTGGACATGATTGATGATGAGGTATTTGAAAGAGGAAAAAATGGGTTTTACAAGGACTCGAAACCAAAGATTTTACAATTAAAAGAGATAAAATGTCAAAGAACCCAGAAACAAAGAGGCTATAGAGAGGCAATTAAAATAACAAAGAAACAACCACCAAAAAAGGTCAGAAAGGGCCACAAAAAAGAC
>VDFB02148606.1:0-27928 GCA_007258455.2 Sequoia sempervirens | reverse complement strand
ATTTCAATGTTATTCCCCAAAAAGCTTTTAATCTTGAGGTTCTGGTGTGCACTCCCTATGATCTAATGATAGCCAAGGATTGGAATCTCAAATTGGATGTATCTAAGGAATCCAAGCCAGCTAAGAAAGATAAGGAGGGCATGTGCTGGACCTTTCGACCAAATGGCTGGACTAAAGCCAACTTTAATGCCACTGCGAACGGAAATCAGGGGATGGCCGGAAGTGGAGGTGTGTTAAGGAACTCAAATGGTAACTTTTTGGTGGTTGTGTTTATTTCCCTTGGTTCTAAAACCAACCATGTGGTAGAGGCTATAGGAGATTTTCAAGTTTTAAATTTAGCAAAAAATTTGAATATAAAATATTTATGGCTTGAAGGGGACTCCAAAAACATCATTGACTATATCCTAGGTAGGAACCCCCCTCCTGGTCTATTAAGAATTGGATTGAAGATGCTAAATCTATCTTAGATAATTTTGAAAAAGTTAAAATCTCCCACGTGTACAGGGAAGCTAATAGTGTGGTGGATTACTTTACAAATAAAGGGGTTAAGCGGGGAGGTTTGAACACGTGGAAAAATTTTAGGGACTTGGGAGCTGAAGTCAGGGCCTTATTAGATTATGATGTTATGCATGGGAAAGAAGAAAATATCTTTAATGATGATAGGGAAAAGGGTTAAGTACATCAAAATCAAGAGATTTGATGGGGTCGTGTCAAATAGTTTAGCTGGTAAGAAAAAGTGGCACAATTTGTGGGTTCATTGGAATGGCTACATAAATTTGCAACATGTTTTTGGCACTGGTAGAGATTGCAGTGAGGTGCATGCAAGTATGGGGGGGACAGGAAAAGAATCGAGCCAAATAGCTACAAAATGCACACGAGGAATGGTAAGGTCTGGAAACAGGTTGAGCGAGGGGGTTTGGTTCCATTCTTGGAAAAAATTCATGGGCCTGATCCTAAGGCCACTGACTACTTTGAGAAGAACTGGAATAATGGAGAAATTATCCTCTTTGGGAGAAAGGTGAAACTAGATGAGAAAATCATAGGAGAGGTGACTGGAATTTCCACTGAGGGAATTAAATTTTATCATGATATAAGGTTTTTAGACAAGGTGGTAATCAATTTCCCAAAGAAAGAAAAGGAGAAACTAAAACTGGTCAAATTTTCCAATAGCTATTTCACAATCGACTCCATCAAGGAACTTTGGAGAAAGGTGCTTAGTGTCATTATGGAGTATATTACCTTGGACAGGAGATTCACTAGAGTTTATGGTCATCATTTTTCTCTCCTTAACCACTTCTACCATAAGGTACAGATTTCTTTGCCTCATTGTACTTGTTCTACTCGTTGAGTAATAGCCTTGAGGACCACAAAAAAAATCCCAGGAGATACCCTATTCTTCATCCTAGGCTTATTAGGTTGATCTATGAACATTATCAAAGCCTGTCGGTTTTATCCAAACCGGTTGTCTCCACGACGTCTGAGGACTATGATACCGATAGTGGTGGCTTGAAGATTCATTCTAAGCCTAACCTAGAGATAATTTTTGAAGCCCATCCATCCCCTGTCCTTTTTGGCAAGAAAACCCAGCTTTGCAAACCCCAACACAACCTTGAGAATTACCCTGGCTGCCCGACCCCTTTAAAGAAACCCACTCTCAAGGGTTCCCCTACCAAAAATTTGGTTTCCTACTCTACGAACTCTTTGGAGGACAATACTGAGAACCCTGAAGCTAGTAGAGATTTTGTTTCTACCCTTCTTGCCTCTGTCAGAGATGTTGGAACCAATTTTCCTAGCTCCCCTAACCCGAATGATTTCAACCTCATTTTAGATCGGGATCAATCTGGAGATATCCTTGCCTTTGCTAGATGTGGTGTTGGTGATATTTTAAGGGTTATGAAATGGGCCTATCAAGAAATAAATGATCTTAATATCAGAAACAGGGTTCTAAATAGCAAGTTGAAGGAATTAGAATTGAAGTTGTCAACTCTGAACAATGAAGAAGGAAAATAGAAAAAGAAGAATACTGGGATGGGAGATGATGACATTGAGGACAAGTATAAGACTTTGGAAGCTGAAATTGTTATAATAAAAAACAATATGAAAATTGTTGTGGAACAAAACCATAGAATGGTAAGGCACAATGCCATTATCATTAATGCAATGTCTGAAAAGTTGGAAAAGTTGCAACAGGGCTCACTGGTTGTTGACCTGGAAGAGGACAAGGATAAAAACAAGAATGAGGACCAAGGAATATCGAAGAGGACCCATGCCAACCTTAGGAGGAAAGTGCCTCCTACTTCCCAGATGGTCCAGATCTTAAAGAGGGGGGTTTAGGAGATGAATGACATGGAAGTTGAGACAACAAAAATTTTAAAGTCCCAAGCTTAATTGTTGCTGGTGTTTTTTCTAGTCTTTTTGGGGTCTTTTTTGTGGCCCTTTCTGACCTTTTTTGGTGGTTGTTTCTTTGTTATTTTAATTGCCTCTCTATAGCCTCTTTGTTTCTGGGTTCTTTGACATTTTATCTCTTTTAATTGTAAAATCTTTGGTTTCGAGTCCTTGTAAAACCCATTTTTTCCTCTTTCAAATAATTCTCATCAATCATGTCCAAAAACTTCAAACTATATAAATATAAAGTCAAATCAAAATCTCTAGAATAATACTAGGTGTGCCTCATAGAAATTAAAATAAATCACAAAAAAATGTGTTTAATACCTCTTTGCTAGTTAGAAATGGGAAAAAATTACCTAACACTTGATTTTTAATTTTAAGTTTAGTTCCAAGGGTTTTGATGATTCTACATGCACAAGATCAATCCAACAAATTCAAAGATCAACCTAGTTCAAAATTTATAACCATGCTTGGAGAAACATATGTGATTCTAAGCTATAGTTCAAATTTTATCATCAAAATATGAAACAAATATGTTTTGGCCATTCAAGTAAGCTAAAATGAAATTAATTTTCTTACTTTGATAATCATATATTCTTTACATTGTATATGCAATTTTTATAATAAAATCTTGGGAATATGTAGAGTAAGGTTAAATATGTGTGAAAGGAAATAGGTAGAGGGGGTTAGAGAATAAAAAATTCCTTTGCAAAAAATATCATCCACCATTGGTTAATATATAATTATTTTAATTCATACATTGAAAGTGAGGCTAAAACTAAAATGGAATTGGCATGGGCATGAAATTTCTATATTATAGCATAAGATATCCAAATATATTAACTTTGAGACACTTGGTTCAATTATTATTACACATATTATTTTTAATATATAGCTAATTGTTGATACATTTTCTACGCTTATGTGTAACACTTGAATTGATAAATTTTTTTTAAAATAGTGTTGTAAATGGTGAAATCAACATATGATTGCTATTTCCATTTAGCTTTTAAAATCTAATCTTGATGGAAATCATTTAGTGTAATAAATACATTGACAAGTGATATAAGCATATTTATTTAAACTAATTCATTCTCCTAAACCTATTGTCCCTATTTAACTCATATATGCATCAATTGCTATGTTAATCTCCCTTCCTTAGGATCAAAACTTATTCCTATATAGCATATTTTTGCATGAGATTGATCCCAATCAATCTTAAAGAGAATTCAATTCTATCACTAAATCCCTAAACCTCCCATACCCCATACTCATCTGCTTATAAGTTTGTTCACACATTTTTGTAACATGTTGTTATGTCATGGTATTCAAAGACATTCAATTTGTATTTACTACAATAGAGGATAATCATTAGGGAATGAAGATATTATTACAATACTTACTTTTTAATTCATAACAAATCTAAATTGTCATCGTATAAGCCATTTTCATTTTTACAAATGTCATCTTTGATGTTTTTCATCACCATTAATTTAGTTTACCAAGAGGGTTGATATAAGAAAATCAATTCATATTTCAATTTGACAAGCTTCATGATTCTATTTCTAGATACTACCTTGAAAAATTCAAAGGCTAAGAAGGTGAAGGTGACTAGCTTTTTAAGGGAAAATTTTGTTAGATCATTCTCCTATTCCCTTGATCAAATTCATGTGGCATATTAGTCTCATTATAATTGGGAGTTACCATCCCATGAGACTCTAAATTGATCCATAATATTTCTTTTTGTAATAGGTTATATATTCTTACGTTCATTAGTTTAAGATAAATAAGTCTTCACAAGAATAGTTGTATAGTTAATTGTAAAGATAAACTATCTTTCCTATTACAAAATGTTGAGAGACATTCTATATTGGTAGCAAGTGGTGGAGTTTAATGGTATTACCATGTTAAAAATATTTCACCTTTAGCTTAATTTGATAGCAATTATACACCAAAACATAACATTTAATAATAAATTTTCTTTTCAAAATATGCATCACATCAAATTTGTGTCTCTATGCATGTAGCAAATAAAATAATAAATAAGCATCTCTAAATTGGTATCTCTCAATATTTTTTAGACAAATTTATTTAAGATACATATACTAATTTAATTATTAAATACATTTCAATATAATCATCAAATATTAATGGTATAATCTAAATAGATTACACCAAAAGATATTTTACAATAATAAAAAACACAAAATATCATATATAAATATATATAATACATACCAAAATTCTGACATATATTAAAAGTTTATTTAAATTATAATAGACCCTACAATAATAATCTATGTAAATCTCAAAGGGATTTTGATTTTAAAATAAATGAAACATATTTTTAAATTATGGGAGAGGATGGACCTAGTTATTTTATATCTTTATTTTCGAAGGGTCTATTGGATTTAAGTGAGATTAAGAGTATGCAAACAAAGAATGATAGACCTAATTTATTATCTTAAATTACTTTAAGATAATTCTGATTATAGGCTTTAATTTTTCTTTTCTTTTACCTTTTTTTTGAATAGGTATGTAGATTATCATTTATAATATAATATTTACACATATTGACCAAAAAAGTGGGTGGAAAAATTCACACCCCCAAAAGGGCATACAAGACTAAATATTGGAGCATAAAAGCATGAAAACAAATAAAATTCTACTAACAACTATAGAAGTAGTAGAGAGGGAAGGAGGAGGATCTTGGGCACTAAAACTTCTGCGTACATCAATGGGATTCAAGCTAGGACTTCTCAAATTTTTAAATTAGCTCCTTCTACTTTTTCAAATGCTTTGTCATTTCTAAATACACTTTTAAATCAATAAATAATCACATAGAATAAATAAATTATTTAACAAAATATTTTGTGGTCATCAAATTCTTATTTATTTATTATTCTAAATTAAAAGAATTATTATTAATGTATTCCATCTAATTTACCTAAAGATAAATAAAAAAATATCAAAATTTGTAAATGAGGGAATAAATTATTATATTTTCATTTAATATTTTTTTATTATAAAAATAAAATAATTTATTAGATGAAATAAAATAACATATAAAATTAAATAAACAATTTGTTTATTACATTTTGATAAAAAAAAATTATAGTTATGTACTTTAAAAATACATCTTTCTCAAAAATATATTATTAAAATATATAAACTAGCTTGCACAATACTAATGAGCAAATGCATTGTTTCTATAGGCACTGCACTCCATTTTTTTTGCAATGGCAGATAAGCAACAACCATTCGCACTCAAAACACCACTCTATCGCATGCACCATACCCTAAAATTGTTAGGGAATGGCTTACACATCACATTAATGTGTCAAGCCTACCTAAACCACCTTCAAGAAATTCATATGTAATACTTCTATGCTGGAAGGAAATGCTCATTAAATTTTGTATTTAATCCATTGCAGGTAGTCACAATCGCCTTTATGAGCAAATGTAAAGATGGAAGAAAGACGTGAAGCAATAATCAATTGTGAATGAGGTGTTCAACATGACTGTCTATATGGTAATTCAGGTTGCGAATCATATTGAAATGGTTAAAGACTGAGTTGATGAATGACCAACAATAAATTATGTTAACTAATTTCAATAAATATAAATAAATTCCTGAGCTGTAATGGTCCCCACATAATTACTCTAAAAACAATGAGTGAAACAGCTTGAAGAAATATGGTCAGAAACTAATCAAACATGGTGTATATTAAAGGTGAGTCTTATTCTATCACAGGGCATTTAGAATTTAATAATTTAAAATAATTTAGATATAAATTGATTGCATTTAATTAGATAATTTAGAATTTTGATTAAATTTCAATTAATTTATTTTAATTATGTAACTATATAAAAAATAAAATGGTTAATTATAAATGAATTCAAATGATTTATCAAATTGCATTTTTATAAATAATAGGATGGAATTAATAACTTAATATATATTATTATCTTGTCTGCTACTGTTCTACCTATCTAATAACTTTACTTTTACTTTTACCAACTTAACTTGAATCTTCCATATTTATCTTCATTTCCACCTCTTTGGTTCCACGCTTTTCAATGCAAATAATTCATCATAACGACAGCCTCCCCATTCCAGCAATTTTCTCCTAGCCCAACCGCCCAACTTTATTCTGTTATCGTCTTTTGACAACTAATGGGAAGTAGTTTGTTCCCTCGTTCAAAGCACCCACTATTACTGTTTGGCCTGCATCTCTTTTTCATTCCCAATTTTCCGCTACTTCTTACATAGCATGGGCGCAACTGCAATAATCCTAGTTGTTTTATTTGCATTCAGATCCATTCCAATTGTCTTCTCTTTTCATTGTTCAACTAAAACTAAATTTATTCTTCTCGCCTTATGTGTGGCCTCGTCTATTACCACTACACTTTACGACTCCAATTTCCTTGCCCTTGTAAAGAAAATCCAACACTCAGTTCTCCCTGTTACCTATTTGGTGTATGGATTCCACAGAGATTGAAATCCCTTCGTATTTCTTGTGCCTGATATCGATGCAGCTAATGACAGACCCTATCACGCTCTGCACCGGTGCGACCTACGACCGACACAGCATCGAGAAGTGGATGTACACCATGGGAAACAACACCTGCCCTGTCACAAAGCATGAATTAAACACATAAATAAATGACAATGCACAGTGCACCTCTTAAGAATGCATCAATTTGTGGGCGGGAGGCAATTTTGCATGGCGGGAAAAACATTCATGTGACGCCCATTTAATAAATGACAAAATAAATGACAATGCCCACGGGAATGCTGTCGTTGTGACCCAGGGCGGCCATGGCGGAGTAAACAGAGTCAATCTTAGCATCCAACATGTTGTTGTAGGTGAAGCCCTTGGGATCCTTTACCCCAGGAGACTGGCCGAAGAGCACATAATCGAGGGACACTTCTTTGGGGTTGTCTCTGTAGGCAAAATAGGGATAGGCGTTCACCATGAAGGGAACCCCTGTTTCCCCCAGAAACTTGAGCAGAGGCTCCATGATGGGCAGCAAAGGGGGCGTGAATGTGGCGGCCGAGGCAGGGAAGGAGCTCTCAAGGATGGCCATGCTATGCGCTGTAGAGACCTTTATCTTGTCTGCCAGACCCAACGACACCAGCGCCATTCAAACATCCTTAGCCAGGTAAGGTGACCCTCCGGCATCGGTCCACTTTACGATGAATTAATGATAGTATTTTGATACGTCAGACTGTTATCCAGCATCAGGCATCATTGATTTCCAGAAATTCGTGGGTTCCGCCAGCGTCAGACTGGGAAATGCCGGTGGGTTCCCCACATAGAATAGCCTATCGACTAAAAATACATTAATTTAACTCTATATATATATATATATATATAATCCTACTTATTAATTAATTGAAATGAAAATAATAATAATAAAAAAATTTAATAAATACATCAAATCTACGCCCTCATGTCTGATTAGAGATTCCACAAATTTATCTAAAATAAATATAATTGTGTAAATAAAACATTTGTTTAACTCGGAGACTCAAGAGTTGTGGTACCTAATATGCAACAAAACATTTTAATTTCTTCGTAACGCATAGTTCGCTATGTTTTCACTTCGGTGCTTACACGGCGTTAATTCTACGTGGAATAGAATTAAAAATTCGACGTAATGCTTGACTTTCGTGCCATAAATCAAATCAATTTTGTTTGACTGGAGACCTATACTTTTAGTAATAGTCGTCGAAGAATCGTATTCTAAACGACTGAATATGCCATCTTTCACAAATCGAGTCCAATTAATCCTGACGAATCTTCTCACTGTCACACGGCAGAAATTTGAATCATACGAGTGACTTTATGATCAGTGTCCTCTACGAAACTTCTCAGTCTAAAGACAGAAAAAAGTTCTAATAAGATTTTGAGCCATAGAATTCGGGTCTTATTTTTGTTAGTCTATGGCTAATCCAAGAGATTTTGACTTCAATATCGCTGGTTCTTTTGAAATTGGTGTTATTGTTAACCCTAACCCCTGCCTTCCGTATTGATTGCCATTAAAGCTCTCTAATTTAAGATTGTCTTTCATTCGACCGTGTCAGTTTTCTGTGCTCTCTTCAACATAACTGCTGTTTTGAAAAATGATAACGGACTGTTTTTCGTCCTCTCCTTTAATTTCGCTACTTCTGCCACTCTTCCTTATATTGTGCTTGCTACTTGCAGAGAGCCTTGCTCTTACTTCCACAACTGCGTACGGAGAAAGAACTTGGAAGAACAATATCCAGTCTCTAGATTTCCTGACACCGTCAGTTTACGCAGATGCACTCGTCAGGCCGATTCTTCTGAGCAGCAATATCTCATATAATGATATGAATCTGCAGTTTGGATGTGGATTCTTCTGCTATGGCAGTCCTTGTGACACAGGCTACCTATTTGCAACTTTCTTTGTTGTCCACGAGACTGATGGTAAGCTGTTTGATATGCAAATGGTATGGAGTTCAAACAGAGATCAGATGGTGCAAGAAAATGCAACCCTAACACTCACCTCCACAGAAGAACTTGTGTTAAGGAACTTTGATGGCACTCTCGTGTGGTCTACAAATACATCCACCCAAGCTTTTCAAAGGATGTCAATACAAGAATCTGGAAACCTTGTTCTCTATAACACCTCCGGTATGATCATCTGGCAGTCTTTTGATTATCCAACCGATACCCTTCTGCGAGGGCAGAAGTTAAAGGTGGGGCAGAGGCTTACTGCAAATATTTCTCCTAAGAATACAAGCCAAGGTCGTTTCTATTCTACCTTGCTTCACGATAGCTTTGTTATGTTTACAGCCGCTGCACCGGCTAAAATGTATTTCAGATATCCCACGCCACGTGCAGGGGTGGAGTTATCTTATATCCACTTCGACAATATGGCCATCTCTATATATTTTCAAGGACGATCGTCATCAAAAAATTTATCCGTGCCGAAAAGCTCCCTTTACTTAAAATTTGATACAGATGGACATTTGAGGGTCTGCTCCGTCCAACAAACAACAGGAAGATCTTCAGTTGACTATTTGCCAATATTTTTATCGGTGGATGAGTGCAATTATCCAAGACCATGCGGAGACTATGGTATTTGCACAAATGGTCAGTGCAGTTGTCCAAGAGATGGTAATGCTTTTAAACCAGTTGATGCCACAGAACCCAATTTAGGTTGTGTTCCGCGTATTCCTCTGGTGTGCTCAGAGACAAGTAGGCGCCACGGTCATCACTTTTTGGAGCTGGAACACGTTTCCTGCTTTACTTATGTTTATGAAAATTCTTCGACGCCAGGGTTGGTGTCAAGAGATGCATGTAAAAAACTTTGCCTCGAAAACTGCTCTTGCAAAGCTGTTTTCTTCAGGTACGGGGCCAATTTTTCTAGTGGTTATTGTTATCTAGAGTCTAATATCTATTCTATGAAAACTAACAGTCCAGTCGATGAGTTTTATAATTCCACTGCTTATATTAAAATCCAGTCAAGATCCAAGCGCATTAAGTACTTGGTTGTAGTCATCATTTGTGCTTCTGTGGTTGGAGCACTAGCTCTCTTTATATTCTTATGGGCATGGATAATTAAGTCTCAAAATAGCAGAGAGCAGAATGAAAAGAACGAAGATGAAGGTGACGATGATCATGTAGATTGGCCGGCAGGCTTACCGTTGCGGTTCTCATTCCAAGAATTGCAAGACGCTACAAACGGCTTTAGCATTAAGCTGGGCAGTGGAGGATACGGTTCAGTGTATGAGGGTGTTCTGTCAGACGGCTCAAAGATAGCAGTGAAGCGCCTTGACAGAGCAGGACATGGACAAAGGGGGTTCCGGGCAGAAGTGGAAACGCTAGGGAAAATTCACCATCTTAATTTGGTAAGGCTGAAGGGCTTCTGTGCACAAAAATCCCAACAAATGCTTGTATACGAGCATTTGCCAAATGGATCTCTGGATAAATGGATATTTTCCAACAAGAACCATCAATGTTTGCAAGAGTCAATCCAAAGTAGTTCTTGATATTGCAAGAGGATTAACATATTTACATGAAGAATGTCAAGAACGTATAATACATTTCGACCTCAAGCCTCAGAACATTCTCCTGGACCAAAATTTCAATGCGAAACTGTCAGATTTCGGCTTGGCAAAGTTGATTAACAGAGAGCTAAGTGAAGTGATAACCATGATGAGAGGGACGCCAGGGTATATAGCACCTGAGTTAGTGAACATGCATATCACAGAGAAAGCAGATATATTTAGCTTTGGTGTTATGGTGATAGAAATTGTCAGCGGAAAACGAAGCAGAGAGCTTTCAGAGGACGGTTTGTTTTCACTGTTAAAAGTTAAGGCAGAGGAAGGGAGATTAATAGATTTGGTCTATCCGGGACTTGAAAATGAGGAATCGGGCGTAAAAGAGGAGGCAGTTAAATTGTCAAAAGTTGGAATGTGGTGTGTACAGGATAATTTTACGAGGCGACCAGCGATGTCCATTGTGGTGAAGGCTTTTGAGGGTTTAATAGACGTGTTTAATGATGTTCCATGCTCAGTAGCAGGATCATCAGTTGGTTCTTATCAGGAGTCTCTCTTCGCATCTGGATTGTCCTATGCTCCGACAACTTGCGTGTTATCTGGACCAAGATAATTTGTTTATTTGCTTATTTTCCTCTGGGGGTTTTTCTTTGCCAACAACCTCCGGCCATCTCTATTTTCATTCCAATATGTTTGAATGTTGAATAGGTCTTCATAGTCCGCCTGTAATCAGGCACTTGCTATCATTAGATAAATTAGACTTATTTGAAAGCGTTTAAATGGTTACAGTCTGCCTGTAATCAGGCGGCTGCTACCACCCCACGCTCATAACAGGCTGCTCTCCTATGCTCCTAGTTCTGTGGTTTATGGACTTCGGATAATTTCTCTTCATTTGTTTGTTTATTTTTCCTATTTAACGTTTCCATCCACAATTGTCGAATTGGAGTTTGAATGTAAAAAGGAATTTTCATCGTTCGCACATACCATTTTCGAATGAGTTTTATATTTTTTAATTAGCTGATAGGCTATTTGTGTGAACTTTGGTCGGAATTTTTGTAAGCCTTCTGGAGGTGGTGAAAAAGGTGGCAGATGTTTTTGAATTTGGTCGGAATTTTCATTAGCCTTTCCAATGTTTGAGTCTTCAAATGGTCATGAAAAAGGTGGCAGAGGCTTGGCATCGTTGGGGAGGAGGGTGGCAGTTTTGCCCGCGATGCAGAGAAGGCCGGAAAAGTTAAATGCTGGTTCGCATCAACATTAATTGTTATATGGTTTCCGTGTACTTGCGATGGTTGTAATAACACATGCCGTTTAAAACCTTGGGAAACATAGTGAATGTCTGCACAATTTTTGATAATGCATTGTTGGGTCTCGATTCTATTGCTATACCTACTATTAGAGCCATGAGCAAGGAGGGTCAGCTTCTGTGAAGGTGCAAGTTCGATCAAGCATTGTCCAACTTCTGTGAAGGTGGTTGGAGGTTATTTTGTGTTTTTTCATGGGGTGATGGTTGCAAAAGCAAAACAAAAGTGTCACCTATGATAATTTTTTGCCCATTTTTTGTAGGCGTTCGAGAAATAAGGCAGCGTAGAGAAAGCTAGCGGGAAGAGGTGTGTTTGAAGCAAGCAGGAAGAGGTGCATATCGAAAAACCCTTTGTGATATTGTTTCATTTTTGGTTCACGGTTTGTGGTAGGCTATATTGTTTGATTTCTATAAGGTATTGTTGATTGTTTCAAATTTTGATAAAGGTGTTGTTTTGATAAAAGGGGGATAAAGCGGTTTTACAGGGGACCCAAAACCACAAAGTAACAAACAAGAGAAGACCAAAACAGCGGTCCAAAAAACAAAAAAACTGCCAAAGAAAATAAAACCAGCATCAACAGGCAACAAAAAGCCTCAAACTGCAAAAGCAGCCAAACGAAGAAGCAGGGCCCGACCACCACTAGTTCATAGAGTTCAGGAGCTCATCCCGCAACCTCCTCCAAGTCCGCCATTTCCTGAGCCCCCTCCATAAAGATCTGAGCCATACTAGGGGTAGTCTGGACTTTCCTTTTCATGCTAGATCTGGTACGTTTGGATATCCCAGCTTCCTCATCCTGGTCTTTCTCCTGATCAAGGTCGACAATCAGAGCTCTCTTCTGGGTTTTCTCCAGTCTTTCAGACATAGCCTTGATGATAACAGAGTTATGTCTGGCAATTCTGCAATTTTGCTCGGCGATCTTTTTCAAGGTTCCTTTGATTTTTTCAAGTTCATTTTCGATAGTGCTGTCCTTTTGAGGAATATTCTTCATATTGTTGTGCTTCTCCGCTTCAAGCTGAATAAGCCCAGCGACTTTAACTTCAATTTCCCCCAGTTTGCTATGAAGAGACAATTTTTTTGTTTTCAGCTCACTTATCTCATGAAAAACCCATTTGGCAGAATTGAGCTGGTCCTGGGAGTAGCTTTTGGCATTACCAACAAAGTCAAAAGGGGGGTCACATTCAGGATTGACCCCAAAGAACACCGACTCCGCACCTCTCGGGGGGCTCAAGTTTTCCTGATGAATATTCTGGGGGGCGTGAAGTTCCTCAAGGCTGGCCCCAGCAGTCTTAGCAGAAACAACAGGGGAGTCATCAGGGTAGGACACAAGCTTATTAACCGGGGAGCAAGAGCGAGCCATATTGGCATTAGGGTTAGTGTGGCCAGAGGCCGAAACAGAGCAAGCTCCAGAAGGTTGAAGGGAGCGGCCAGAAGCAGAAGGAGGGGGCAAAAGAGGCGAAGGGCTCTGGACATGGTCAGGAGAAGCTTTGGTTTCAGACAAGCTAGGCTCAGTATCATCTTCGTCAAGCTCCAGTGGGGCCAAAGGGTTAGGAAGGGCGAGCAAATTCTGAAAGTGCTCAAAAATAAGTCTTAAAAGACCCGTGTGAAGAATCGGGTATCTTTTAGGGCTTCTTCTATGATCATAAAAGTTGTTTCTCAGAGAACAGAGCAAGAAGAAGGGGATAGAGATACGCACCTTATGCCGGAAGTGATTAAGCAGCATGAAGTGATAACCATAGACCCTTGTGAAGCAGTCGTCGAGCGTGATGTACTCCATGATAACCCTTAGCACTTTTCTCCACAGAGCTTTTATAGTGTCCACTTCATAGTAGCTATTCGACATCTTGACCAGATTTTGTTTCTCCGTTTTAGATTTGGGAAATTTCAAAACAGCTTCGTCAGAGAATTTCCTATCTCTGAAGAATTTGTGCTCTTCCATCGGAATGCCCGTGACCTCCGCAATCAGGGCTTCATCAATTTGAACTTTCCTCCCAAACAGGAAGACCTCCCCATCATTCCAATTCTTCTCAAAGAAGTCAGTAATCTCCTCCTTAGGGCCATGGAGTTTCTCAATGAACGGAAGTAATCCACCCCTTCTGATTTTACTCCAAGCTTTTTCATTCTTGGTGTGTGATTCAAAGCTGATAGGCTCCACCCTCCTCAGTTCCCCACCCATAATAGACAGGTTAGTGCGAATACTGTTACAGACAGAAGTCCTGTTCCAGAAAGTTCCTTTGTTTCTCAGGACCCACAGTACGTGCCAAAGAAGATAATTAATCATCCGGATCCACTCGGCCCCATTATATCTTCGGATATTGCTATTCATGAATCGTACCTTTCTCATTATGACATGACGCCACCTTTTTTTCGTTCACCATATCGAACTCCAAAAGAGCTTGAACATTGGAGTGGAGTTCGGTCTTCTTATGCCACGTAAGGAAAGTGTCACTCTTAACTCCCTCATTGGCAAAAAAATCAGCAACCGCATTCGCCTCACGGTAGGCATGAGTTATTTTTATATTATCGAAGTTACTAAGTAAGGCCTTAGAATCATCAATCCAATTTTTTATCGACCATGCGGGCTGTGATCTGCCACAAAGGCTATCAATAATATTTTTCGAGTCACCTTCAATCCATAGATAAAAATAGATATATTGTTTGATAAGGTGTTGTTAGAAAAAAGACTATATTGAGCGATAAAATGAATATTGTTTCATTTATGGTTCGCATTTTGTGGCTATGGTTTTGCATGGGTTTGTTACTATAAATTTTTGTGTTTTGTGTGTTTTTCCATCTAGGTTGTTGTTGAAACCAATATTGTTTGATTTATGCCTTCCATTTTGTGGTTATGGTTGCAACAAAATCAAATAGTTAATGTTATATAGTTAATATTGATTTCCATCAGACATTGTTGATTATTATTATCTAGTTTAGGCTATATTGTTTCATTTCTGATAAGGTGTTGTTTTATGATAAAGGGCAAAAGCGGGTTTTTGAGGGACTAGAAACCACCAAGATTACAACAAGAAAAGGACAAAAAGTCTAGCGAGAGAAAAAAGGTTGCATAGGAAGGAAAAATAAAACCGAAACATTGTAACAACAAAGGCTAGGAAGGTCAATCAAAACCAGCGAAGCACAAACAAAGGATAGCCAGAAGAACAAGCAGACCAACCAAACTAGCTTCAGTTCTTTAGAACAAACTCTGTCTTAGCCTCTAGGTCCTACATGTCACGAACACCCTTCTTAAAAGTTTGGATCATCTACGGTGTGGGAGGGCCTTCCTTTTCGAATTAAGCCTGGTTCTCTTTTATTCCAATATCCTCATCCTAGTTTTGATCGCTAACCTCTTCCAAATCCAACCACCAAGGATCCTTGTTGCACTCTATCCAGTTTCTCAGTCATAGCATTGATAATGATGGCATTATGTCTTGCCATCCTATTATTCTGATAAGCTATTATCTTTATAGAGTTTTTCATTTTTTCCAAATCAATTTCAATTCTTCTATCCTTGCCAGCATTGTCCTGGATTTCTTTACTGGCATTGTAATCTTTACGCTTTGCCTCCTTGCATAAAGTAGTGACCTTAGATCCCATTTCTTTTAGTTTACTTTCAAGGGCCCAGTTTTTTTTTTAGCTCATTGATTTTATGAAAAACCCATTTCGAGTTTCTGAATTGGTCCACCACATTTTTCCTAGTTGTACCCATGAAATCAATAGAGGGTTCCCTATTAAGATTAAAGCAACTTTTAGCTAGGTTGGGGGCTCCAAGGGATCCCAATATAACATCTCTATCTGATGAAGGGACAATAGAAGGAGAATTAGTATTGGCGCCATAATCCTTAGAATTAGGAGAGTATTCAGAATACGAAACAAGGTTTTTAACCGGAAGATTCTTATCAGCACCTTTGGGAATGAGAGTAGAACTTCCAGGCTTAGACGAAGTGCAAGCTTTTGCAAATTAAGGGTTTTGGCTTTTCTTACTAGTTTGAACAGAGGGCGGACTCAGGACCTCTCTCACCAGGCTCAAGTTGGGCTCATTCCCCGAACAACTTGGTTTGGTATCATCCTCTTCAGACTCAGGGGGGACATCCACAATAGTAGGGGCATAATTTTTTTGAAAATGTTCAACAATTAACCTAATTAGACCATTATGCAAAATAGGATTTTTTTTGGGTTTTTCTTGTGGTCTTCCAAACTCTTTCTTAAAGAACAGAAAAGATAGTAGGGGAGAGAAACACTGACCTTGTAACGAAAATGGTTGAGCAAGGAAAAGTGATAGACGTAGGCCCTAGTGAAATGATAATCCAAGGTGATATACTCCATGATAACATGAAGAAATTTTCTCCAGAGAGTCTTAATGGTGTCGACTTCAAAGAAACTATTAGAAATTTTCACAAGTTTCAGTCTTTCCTTGTCTTTCTTCTGGAATTTGATCACTGCTTCATCAGAGAAAACCCTATCCCAGAAAAATCTATGTCCTTCAGCAAAAAAGCCAGTCACTTCAGCTATGAGGTTTTCATCAAACTTTACTTTCCTACCATAAAGGGTTAATTCCCCATTATCCCAATTCCTCTCAAAATGCTCTGTAGCTTCCTAATTTGATCCATGGAGTTTTTCCAGAAAAGGGAGTAAGCCCCCACTTTTGACTTTATTCCATGCCTTAATGTTTCTAGTGTGCATTTCAAAGCTGTTTGGCTCAACTCTTTTTCTGTCACCACCCAGTTTAGTAGACACAGTGGGGTAGAAAGAGACGAGAACTTTACCTAAAATGGTCCCGCCAAATCTATGAGCCCACAAAGCAAGCCAGAAAAACTTACAGGTTAAGCGCTTAGGCTCGGTCCCATGCAATCTAATGATTGTGATGTAATTACCCCATCCTATCATCATTAATGAGATGATCCTCTTATTTCCCATGTGATGCATCATAGTTTAATAAGGCACGAACATTAGCACCTAAATAAGTCATGTTTAGCCGAGTGCACTGTCCTTTACTTTTAACCCCTTCATTCACAAAAAAGTCTTCCACAGCATTGGCTTCTCTATAGGCATGTGAAATCTTTATATTATCAAACTTGGCTAAGGTCAAAATAGCATCATCAATCCAAGACTTTATAGTCCACGAGGAGGGGATCTACCTAAAAGACAATCAATAATATTTTTAGAGTCCCCTTCTAGCCAAATGTTTTTAAAATTTAGACTATGGGCCAGATTTATAACATGATAAGCTTCAACTTCCTCAGTAAGGTGATTGGTTTGAGAACCAAGGGGATTGGAAATCGCACCGAGAAAATTACCATAAGAATTCCTTATGACTCCACCACAACCTGCCGCCCCAGGATTACCTTTAGTCACCCCATCAAAGTTGGATTTGACCCACCCATTAGGCAGAAAAGACCAACAAACACCCTCCCTATCCTTTTTAGCATGTTTAGGGACACAGGAAAAATCAAAATTGATATTCCATTCCTTGGCAACCTTGAGATCATAAGACGAGCAAGTCACATTCTCGGTTAGACAAGCCTTCTGGGAGATAGCATTAACATTTTCTTTCAATAGTCTAATTATTTTATCAAACATAATGGCCACCGAAGATTCTTTATCTTTGTATATTCTATTGTTTTTTTCTTTCCATAGACCCCAAGCAACATGAGGGAAAGAAAAATCCCACAGTCTACGGAGTACAGTATTGTGAGTCAGGGATTTCCATTATATGAAGAAGTCTTCAATTGACAAGGGGAACACCCAAGATAATTGCTAGTAACAGAGTAACTTTTCCCAAATCGAGGCAACAAAAGGGAAATGAAGGAACAAATGACAAACTGACTCTGCCTCCATTTTGAAGAGATGGCATCTATTAGGTATTTGAAAGCCACGCTTGCAAAGATTATAAACCATGAGAACCTTATTTTGAAGAAGGATCCATAAAAATATGTTGAATTTAGGGATAAGATGTTTGAACCAAGCCTTCAACCAAAAAGGAGGAGGAATCCAAACAAAAGTAAGCCTAGCAAAAGCAGATGAAACATAATAATTACCTGAAGGTTCATCCATCCAAACAAGACGATCTTCCATCTGATCTAGGCAAATTCTGACAACCAACAAAGATGACTGAATAGGAGCAAGAGCCTAACTAATACTACACAGATCCACCCATTTTTCATTCACCCAATAATTTTTAACATGCAAGCCAAATAGAGCTTTGAAGATCTCAGCCCACCCACTAAAAGGTTTAGTGTTGATAAGGGGCTCATTAAACAACCATATATCCTCCTAGAATATTGTTTGGTTTTCGCTCCTAACTTGCCAACCCACTCTAGTGTCAACAATTATTCTTCCATTAATTAGATTATTCTAGCATGTTGAACCTCTGGGTAGTAGATGGGAATCCATCTTTAATATATGAGATCTGTTATTCTCCAAATATTTACTTTCTAGGATATCAGTCCATTCCCCTGATGATGAAAATATTCTCCAAATTTGTTTAGCTAGGAGTATCTTGTTAACCATTATGATTTTTCTAAGGCCTAAACCGTCAGCCTTTTTTGGTCTACACACCAAATCCCATCCAATTAAGGGAAATCTTTTTTTTTCCTCAACACTCGACCAAAGAAATCTTTTTTGAATCTTTTCAATAGCATCCACGAACTTAGCAGGGATTTTGAAGAGGCTCAGAGCATAAATTAGCAAATTTTAAAGAGTAGCTTTGAGGAGTTGAAGTTTACCCGCTTGGCTTAACATAGCTCCTTTCCAGCCTACAAGCTTCTTATTGAACCTCTCAACCAACAAAATTGAAAAGTATTTTTGGGGTTTAAGGCTTAAGGGTAAGCCAAGATAGGTGGTAGGAAAGGAATCCACCCTACAACCAAGGATTCTGACAATTTTATTCTGTTTGTAAACAGGAGTGTTGAAGAAGAAAAGAGAGCTTTTCTGTTTATTAATCAGCTATCTCGACGCCCTCCCATACTCATCCAGCAGAGATTTCAAAGTTTTTCCCTCTGAAACAAATGATTATCCCAAGAGCATGCTATCATGAACAAATTGTTGATGAGAACAAATTAGATTACTTGAAGATGGTTTAAGACCAACAGGGGATCTATTATCGATCAACCTTTTCAAATTTCTTCCAAGAATTTCAGCCATAATAGTGAATAAAATAGGAGAGATAGGATCTCCTTGTCTTAGACCTCTGGAGCTTTGGAATAAAGTCGTGGGAGATCCATTAACCATTACAGATATAGAAGCAGTAGACACAAGCTATTCCACCATTTGAAGAACCTTGTTGCAAAACCCAAACGCCTTTGAAATTTTAAACAAGAATTTCCAGTCAAATCTATCATAGGCTTTTGAAATATCAAGCTTTAACAGAAAGCCTTTAGTCTTTGATTCAACCAAGGAATGTATATTCTCATGCACTGTGACAATTGAATCAAGGATTTGTTGACCAGGGACAAATCCATTCTATTGAGGTGAAATCAGAGTAGGCAAGAGAATCAAGAGTCTAGAAGTCAAAACCTTCGAGATGATTTTATAGATCGAGTTGTAGAGGCTTATGGGTATGAAAGCCTCAAAATTCACCGCTCCAGGCTTCTTAGGGATTATAACCAAAAAAGTAGCTTTCAACTCTTTTAGGAGACTTCTGGATCCAAAAAATTCTTTAACAACATTCGCCATATCCTCTCCAACAATCTCCTAGAACCATTGGAAGAAAAACATAGGGAACCCATCTAGACCCAAAGCTTTACTCCCTTCAAAGGAGAAAAAAACCTTCTTAACTTCCTCATTGGTGGGAATAGCATACAACATAGAGTTATTTTATTGATTGATCACATTAGGTATAGCCTCAATTAGATGATCTTGATAATTTAGGTTATTTTCATCATTCTCATAAAGAAGTTTTTTAAAGAATAAAACAACATGACTTTTGATGTCCTCATCTTCCTCATACCTAATACCATCCACTTCTATATGAGAAATTATGTTGACCACCCTATGTTTTGAGGTTGACAAATGAAAGTACCTAGTATTTTTGTCACCTATAGATAACCATAAAGCTCTAGATCTTTGTCTCTAGAACTCCTCCTCTTTTCCAATAATATCATGCATTTTGATAAGGAGCTCATTCTCTTTTTCCTTAATATCATTCAAATATCCTTCCTTCTGGATTTTGTTTTGAATCTCCCCCAGATCCATCTGAAGATTAGATTTAATTCTAAAAATGTTCCCAAAGGACTCTTTTTTCCATTTTTTTAGGTTGAATTTAACTTACCTTAGTTTTTTAGCCACTCTAAACATAGCTGTGCCAAAGATACTAATATTCCACCATTTCCTAATTTCTTCTTTAAAAGAAGGATGAGAAAGCCACATTTTTTCAACTTTGAACATGATATTTTTCTTCTTTTTAATAGGCTCTGCAAAAAAACTAATAGGGAAGTGGTCAGATCCAATCCTAGAGAGGGCTTTAAGAGAACAATAATAGTTAAAGAACCAATGATTAGAGATTAAAGATCTATCTAATCTAACCTGGATAAGATCCATAGCCTTTCTGCGATTCGACCAGGTATAGGAAGCTCCTTGCAAATCCAGATCAATCAGTGCCTGATTGTTGATGAAGCTCTGAAGATCTTCTTTACTCTCCGCATTGATCTGGGAACCTCCAAATTTTTCTTCATTCAATAAGGGAGTATTAAAGTCTCCCATAAAAACCGAAGACTCTCTGTCAAAAATCCTTTGAAAGGTAGCCAACTCCATCTAGAAGGGTTTTCTGAGACCTTTTCCATTGAGGGCATAGATATTAGATTGGATCCAGCTGAAATTATCCCTAATATGGGTGAATAAAGTAGCAATATGGTTCGTTCCTTCCAAAATTGGATCCCATTTGATTAAGTGACTATTCTAGAAGGTAGCAATACCTCCTAAAGCACCATTCGAGTTGTTTCCATGTGTACTACAATGCTGAAATAGTTTCATATTTTCCACTTTTTCCTTTGACATTTTAGTTTCCTGAATAAGGAGAATATCAGGTTTGTGATCTCTAACAAAATTGCACAAAACATCCTGCTTGTGGGGATTATTAAGTCCCTTGATATTCCAAGACATGATCTTCATGAGTTACCAGGGGAGTTGAGGCACTCCGAGATGGTTTTTTGAAAACCATCCGCAATATCCTAAAAACTATTATGCTCTCTTGTCCATTTAGTAGACTTTTTCCCTCGAGAGTTCTTTGTTGCTCCACACTCTGCCTTTTCTTTTGATCTAGTAGAAATGCCACTTGGAGTCTTCCATTTTTTGTTTTTTTTCTTTTTCTTTTTCTTTGAAAAAACCTCTTCTTTGTTAGTCTCTTCTTGACTATCCGTCTCTTTACTTGATTCCCATTCCTTATCAGTAAGGAGTCTTTGCTCCCAGGGTAATGTCTCCATGATGCCATTCAAATGAAAGGTTGAATAGTCGCTAGAAATTTTAGTAGAATGTTCTAGATTATCGTAGGAATCCTTAAAAAAATTCTGAGGAATTAGGATCTAGAAAGTGAAGTACACCCAAAGGAAAAAAACCTTCAGAGGAAGGGAGTAGAAGAGGGATGTTTAGCTCCAAGGATAGCCCCTTAATAGGAATATCCTCCAAACCAGGGTTCCCATCTATTTTCTCAACTGGGCTCAGCTCTTGGGATAAGGGGATAGCTTCCTGACTCTGCTTTTCTTCACCAACTGTCTGATCCACACTAGCTTCTTTTTCCTTATTTGTTAAGGTATTCTCAAGATCCTTACGTTGGAGTTCCTGTGGAACCTCACCATTATTTCCCATATCACCATCAGCCTTGTTTGAAGTGATTTGAGCATTAGACTCCTTATTCTCAAGGCTTTCTCCTTCTGATTTCTTTTGCCAAACAGGTTTCAAAGAACCAGTTGGTTTCTCCTTCTCTTTGATAACATTTAAAGGACATTTCTTAGCCCAATGCCCAGATTTTCTGCATTTGAAACAAGCAAAAGGGATAGTTTCAAACTCTATGTCTTGCGACCAGGATCCTAGCTTCGACTGAATCTCGATTGATGAGGGAAGGTCAGAATTCTGAGAGACCCCCACACATATTCTTGCAAATACCAACCTCTTTCTAGTAGTTGTCATAGAGTCAATAGAAAGGAGCTCACCAAAGAAGCTCACAATACCATAAAAGACATCCTCATTCCAATATTCCAGGGGAAGACCTGGGAGTTTGACCCAAACTGGGACATTCTCAAAAATAGAGTCTGATAGGTCCAGATTAGAAGACCATTTCTTTAGATCTAGGGAAGATTTTCCTATAACCCATGGACCACCACTTCTAACTTCCAAGATATCCTCTCTGCAAGTGAACTCAAACATGAAAAATACCTTTGGGAGTGCTGCTACTGAAAATTTTCCATTAGTTCTCCATTTTTTTTGACAAACTCCCTGACCACTTCAATATTTGGTCTAGGGACCATAAATCTCCCCACTAGGGTTCTTTCCATTAAAGCAATGTTGAGAATAGAGTATATTTTGTATTGGTTTGTTATTATTGAATTTGTGGGTTTCTCCATTTGGGTCACTATTGAGACCAATATTGTTTAATTTATGGCTTTCGTTTTGTGGCTATGGTTGCAATGGAACAAAATTGTTAATGTTATACAATTTTTTTTATTATTGTTGTCTAGCTTGGGGTATATTGTCTCATTTTTTATAAGGTGTTGTTGAAAAAGCTATATTGTTTCAATTTTTGATAAGGTGTTGTTGAGAAAAGACTATATTGTTTGTTAAAAGCGATATTATTTTGTTTATGGTTCGTATTTTGTGGCTATGGTTTTACATGGGTTGTGTGGCTATGGTTTTGCATGGGTTTTGTGTATTGTTGATTTTTTTTCTCTAGCTTATGCTATATTGTTTCATTTTCAATAAGGTTTTGTTGAAAAGGCTATATTGTTCCATTTTCAATAAGGTGTTGTTGAGAAAAGACTATATTTTTGCATGGGTTTGTTACTGTGCATTTTTGTGTTTTGTGGGTCTATCCATCTGGGTCATTGTTGAAATGAATATTGTTTGATTTATGGCTTGCATTTTTTCCCTATGGGTGTAAAACAATAAAATAGTTAACCTTATACAATTTATGTTGATTCCCATAAGGCATTGTTGATTGTTGTTGTCTAGCTTTAAAATAGTTAACGTTATACAGTTTATGTTGATTTCCCTCGATTTCCATAAGGCATTGCTAATTGTTGTTGTCTAGCTTTAAAATAGTTAACATTATACAGTTCATGTTGATTTCCATAAGGCATTGTTGATTGTTGTTTTCTAGCTTAGGCTATATTGTCTCATTTTCAATAAGGTGTTGTTGAAAAGGCTATATCGTCTCATTTTCAATAGTGTATTGTTCAGAGAAGATTATATTGTTTGTTAAAAGCAATATTGTTTTGTTTATGGTTTGTGTTCTATGGCTATGGTTTTGTATGGGTTTGTCACTATGAATTTTTTGTGTTTTGTGGATTTCTCCATCCGGGTCATTGTTGAGATGAATATTGTTTGATTTATGCCTTATGTTTTGTGGGTATGGTTGCAACTCAATAAAATAGTTAATGTTATAAAGTTTATGCTAATTTAAATAGGGTATTGTTGATTGTTGTTCTATAGATTAGGCTATATTATTTCATTTTTCATAAAGTTCTATTGGAAATGATAGATTGTTGTGTTTTCAATAAGGTGTTGTTGAGAAAAGACTATATTTTTGCATGGGTTTGTTACTGTGCATTTTTGTGTTTTGTTGGTTTTACTATCTGGTTCATTGTTGAAACCAATATCATTTGATTTATGGTTGTGACACAATAAAATGGTTAATGTTATATAGTTTATGTTGATTGTTGTTCTCTAGCTTAGGATATATTATTTCATTCTTGATAAGGTGTTGTTGAAAAGGTATATTGTTTCACCTTCCGATAAGGTAGTGTTGAGTAAAGACTATATTTTTGCATGGGTTTGTCCTTGTAATTTTTTGTGTTTTGTGGGTTTTCCCATCTGTTTCAATGTTGAAACCAATTCCATTTTGTGGGTATGGTTGCAACGCAATAAAATAGTTAACGTTATATAGTTTATGTTGATTTCCATAAGGCATTTATGATTTTTGTTGTCTATCTTAGGCTATATTGTCTCATTTTTTATAAGGTGCTATTGAAAAGGCTATGTTGTCTCAATTTTTGATAAGGTGATGTTGAGAAGAGACTATATTGTTTATTAAAACTAGAATTGTTTCATTTATAGTATGTGTTTTGTGGCTTTGGTTTTGCATGGGTTTTCCCATCTAGGTCGTTGTTGAAACCAATATTGTTTGATATCATTTCATTTTTGATAGGGTTGTGTTGAAAAGTGTATATTGTTTCAAGTTCTGATAAGGTGTTGTTGAGAAAAGACTATATTTTGTATGGGTTTGTAAGCTAGCGTTATACAGTTTATGTTGATTCCCATAAGGCATTGTTCATTGTTGTTCTCTAGCTTAGGCTATATTGTCTCATTTTCAATAAGGTGCTATTGAAAAGGCTATATTGTTTTAATTTTTGAATTCACAATAACAAACGAAGATTCATATGTTTTGCATGGGTTTGTCACTATGAATTTTTGTGTTTTGTGGGTTTCTGCATCTGGGTCGCTGTTGAAACCAATATTGTTTGGTTTATGGTTTTTGTTTTGTAGTGGCCATTGTTGGTTTGTGTGTGGTGCCAATGGTTGCAAGGCAATAGCTTAGGCTAAATTGTTTCATTTTTGATAAGGTGTTGTTGAAAAAAGACTATTTTGTGGGTTTTCCCATCTGGGTTGTTGTTGAGACCTATATTGTTCCACTTATGGTTTTTGTGCGGTGTCGATGGTTGCAAGGGTATTAAACAGTTTATGTTATTTTCACTAAGGGATTGTTTACAAAGCTTTGGCTATATTGTTTCATTTTTTCAATACAATAACATAGTTGATGTTATCGTTTCATTTTTGATGGGGTGCTATTGAAAAAAGATGTTATGTGGGTTTTTCCATCTATGTCATTGTTGAGTGCAATATTGTTTCATTTGTGGCCTTCATTTTGTGGTGATGGTTGCAATGTAACCAAGTAGTTAATTAGCTGATAGGCTATATGTGTGAACTTTGGTCAGAATGTTTTTCATACTTCCTAGTTTTTAAGCCTTCCCATGGTTAGGAAAAAGGCGTGATGTTTTAAATTTTAAAACCACTTAGTGCACCATCAAAAGAGGGTGGTGGATTCTCCGGCCGCGATGGATAGAAGCATAGTGAAATTAAGTGTTGATTGCGTCAACATTAATTGTTGTATGGTTTTCATGTGTTGGCGATGGTTGTAATAACACCTGTCATTTATTCATTTGTGGCTTCCATTTTGTGGTGATGGCTGCAACGTAACCAAATAGTTAATGTTATACAGTTTATGTTGTTTCCCATAAGGCATTGTTAAGTGTTCTTCTCTAGATTTGGCTATATTGTTTCATTTTTTATAAGGCAGTCTTGGGAAAATAATTTGACTTCTTCCTTGAATAGCTTCAAAAAGGTTTCAAACACATTGTATGTGGCAACCAATGTTTCTTATTATGCATAATATAAAGCCTATTATTATAAGAATTCCTTTTTCAGGATGATATCGGAATTTTTGTTTTGTGGGTTTTCCCATCTAGGCGATCAAGGATACCAATATTGTTTCATTTATGGCTTCGCTTTTGTGGCTTATGGTTGCAATCCAATAAAATAGTTAATGTTATGTAGTTCATGTTGTTTTGCATATTATGAAGGCATTGTTGATTGTTGTTCTGTTTATGTTGTTTTCCATAGGTCATTGTTAAGTGTTGTTCTATAGCTTTGGCTATATTGTTTTGTATTCAATTTGTAGTACAATAGCAAGTGTTATAGAGTTTACGTTGTTATCCATAAGGGATTGTTGACTGTTGGTGTATAGTTTTGGCTATATTGTTTCCATTTTGATAAGGTGTTGTAAAAAATAATTTTGTAGGTTGTTGTTGAAACCATTATTGTTTCATTTAAGATGTGAGTGTGTAAGCAACTATCTTCCCAAAAAAAAATAATGTTTTTTTAATATATAATTCTTATTAAAATGAATTCCACTCATGGTTCATATGATACTTAATTAGCATAACAAGGTGCTGAGAGTCAAAGATTTAGTCATCGAATTTCAGAATAAAGACCTTAAGGTTCAATCAAGATGATATTATTAGTTTTACTTATAATAATATGTTCATAATTCAATTATTGCATAATAGAATGACTCAAAGGTACATACCTATTTCTCTTATTGGTTGATATGTTGCATTCTGATTTTCCAGACCTTGCATTTAATACTTGTTGAAGTAATGAAATAGTTTATGCTATTTTCCATAAGGCATTGTTGATTGTTGTTTTGTGGCCTTGAATAAATTATTTGATTTATGGTTTCTATGTAGTGGTGATGGTTGCAAAGTAATAAATCAGTTCGTGTTCTTCTTGATAAGGCATTGTTAGTTGTTTTTGTGTGTCTTTAAGGATAGTTTTTATTTGTCTAGGCATTAATAAGGATTTCTTAGAATGGTAGGTTGTATATTAAGTGTGAGATGAAACATTGGCCTCACTATTGATTATAGCACCACTGTAATCAATGGTGATATCGATATTTTTTTATTACAGTTAATATAGAGGTTGTTGTGCATATAAATGTTTTCTACATCTAATTTCACACAGATTCATATTTGCACATAGGGAAAATAAAATGAAATGCAACAAAATAAAGCCTGCTCTCCACCCTACCATAATGGGCCATGGAGCGTCATAGGCTGTTACACATATATATCCATAGGTGGTCTTCAAACATATGAATGTTGTCTGCATCTATTGTCAAAAACACACAGATCTGCACATGGGAAATATAAAATTAAACACAACAAAATGAGGCATGCTCTCCACCCTACCATATTGGGTCATGGAGCCTCATGGGCTCTCACCAAACCCCCAAGAAAGAACATACATCATCCACCACTCTAATCAATGGTGAAATGAATGTTCCTTATTACACTTACTATACAGTCTATCATTCTAACAACTCCTTTTTTGAGGCTAAAAGAAATAATAACTAAAAAGGTGTATTTAACTTTAGATTCCCCAAACAGTAAACATGGTGAGTAGTATATATGAATGTTGTCTATATCTAATTTCACATAGATACATATCTGTACACAACGAAAGAGAAATGAAACACAACAAAAGAAACACATACTTTTTGTGTTTATATATTTCCAAGCAATAGATTCCTACATATGCATCCAAAGCATGCAATACATATATATGCAACTGTAAAACAAAAGCTATGTACCGATATATATATATATATATGAAGTTAGATGCACATATATACGCATTGTTGATTGTACTCTGCAAAAGACTATATTGTTTGTTGAAACCAATATTGTTTGATTTATGGTTTTCCTTTTGTGGTGATGGTTTTGGATGGGTTTGTTACTATGAATTTTTGTGCTCTACGGGTTTCACCATCTGATGTAGTGTTTCATTTTCCTTTTCCTATGTGCACATATGTATGTATGTGAAATTATATGTAGACAACATTCATATATAATCGGCTTTATATTAAGCATAATAAGAAACATTTTTCCACATACAATGTGTTGAAAAGATAATTTTTGAAGTTATTTAAGGAAGAAGTTCTATAGAGATGGTGGCATCAATGTTTGATATAACACTCAAAATATGGCTTATCATTCCAATAATGTTTCAGTATGTATCAATGTTGGTTGCAACTACTATTACATACATCCAAATCTGCACATGGCATTGTTTGTCAATGTTTTCCTTGCAACCATCAGCACCACACTCAAACCAACAATGCCCTATGGAAATCAACATAAACTACATATATCATTACATTCCCACACATTGTTTTTGTGTTTATATATATTTGTTCAATACATTCCTACGAATGCATCCAGGGAATGCAATGCCTACATATGTTCTTGTAAAACAAAATCTACACCAATATTTGCAAAACAAAATCATTGCTTTTGCAATCATTGTGCCATGCAAAAAACACAAAATAACCTCCAACCACCTTCACAGAAATTCCACAACAGATAATTGCACTTGCACCTTCACATAAGCTTTCCCTCCTCACTCAACCTTTGATAGAAGGTAAAACCACATAACCACACCCAACAAT
>VDFB02148605.1:0-16662 GCA_007258455.2 Sequoia sempervirens | reverse complement strand
TTGAAACTCCTTTGTATATGTTTAGACATCCATATCATTTTGCCTCAGATTGTGTCTTCTCCTATGTAACTAGACTTCATAATCATCAGGGAGATAAGTCTGCCTTATCTTAGTCACCATTCCTCTCCATGAAACTATGGGACCTTTGCCTTCTTTCTCTCTTTCAGATTGTACAAACTTCCACCATGTGAGAGCTGCTCCTCTCAACCTTGACCTGGCCACCTTTACCTTTTGGGCCTCTATTATGCCATCACACTCAAAGTGATTTTCAATACTCTCAATCCAGTCTACAACTGAATCAGGGTCTATTTGTCCACTAAAAAGTGGCACACCATCCAATGCTTTACCACTCAAGGCCCGTAATGCCTTCAAGAAGGGTTCTTCAACAAGAACGGGATTAGGCTTTGGAGCTTCCTCCTCCAATTCCACTTCTTTTTCCTTGGCTTCCTGCTCTTCCTTCTTCTTTATCTTATCCTTCACAGTATCTGTTGTTTCTTGGACTTCATCCAGGAGTCTCTCCATCTGAGATATCCTTTCTCTGAGCAACCGGTTGTCTTCCTCTTGCTCTTCTACTTTCTTTGCTAGCTCTGCATTTTCACCATGGTTCCTTCCTCTGGTGTATTCTCTCCTACTGGCTCAGTGGATTGGCTCATTAATCACAAGCCTGAATCCGGGACTCTTAGCTCTAATACCAATATGGTGTATGTAAAAACCCAAGGTTGCTTGCACAACTCCAAGAAGACCTTTCCCTCTGTCTCCTTCCTGGAACCTGACTCCAATGGGTTCCTCTTGAGCTTGGAGACTGACCAAACTCTGCTCCAACTCTTCTCAAAGATTTCCTACCTTGCGCTTTACCTTGGGTAGAAAAACACCTTCTTGCAATTTGAATGCTCTTCCTTAGACTTAGAAGGATCTAAGTTCCATGTTCTCCATCTGACTTGAACTTCTTGCAGGGGAGCTAGGTACTCTGTTTCCATTCATTTCAACACCAATGGGATCCATCTTGGTGATTCTTTAGGTTTCAATGCACCCGATTCCAAGAAATTGCCTTGAGGGGGCCTAGGTTCTACTAGCCCTTACGAGTCACTAATTTGCTTTTCTGCCCAAAATCTCCCCACAACCTAGCAAACAAAACACATATGCTGACACCCTTTTCAGACTTTTAAATCTTGCCTAGGTTGTTTGATCTCTATCAATACCGTACTGCCAATTCCAAGGATCTTGGAGTGGAGGCCTAATTGGCCTATTTTCTAGGGCTTCACTGGTTTTGGGATAAAGTCTGCCTCGAATGGATTGAACAAAACATTTATCACTCTAATTTGTGTAGATGTTATCTAACCCTACCTGAGACTATACGGCTTTCCTACTGTATCCTCCAACCCTGACCAAGTTCTTCACTTTTTCACTTCCAAACTCCTAACTGGGCAGCTAATACTCGCCTAGGGTTTGGTCTCTCGGCATGTTTTTTGCTGCCTTCCCATTAATTCTATTACTAAAACTATAAATGACTGGCTTCCCTAACATTTCATTCCAATTTCAAGGTAGTCCCGTGGTTGGAGTTTATGAGGAAGCCATGGATAAGTGGACTGTTCAGAAGGAGACAGCAAATTATCTAATTTTCTGCTTTATTTACACAAAGATTCCTAACCTAAGTCAAATGAAAAACTATTTACAAAGAAAAAATGCTAAAATTTTGTGTAACTCTGATCCTACGCCCAAATCAATGCATTTAACACAATATATATATCTGTTCTGAAAACACACGGGGTTTCCAGGAAAAACACAGAAAATAAAGAAAACACAGAAATTTCTGATTTACACACAACCAAAACCTGATCACTAAACAAAATATACTTCACACAATCTATGAACCTCAACTCAATGCTAAAACAGTAAAGATAACGCTTGGATAAAGCTGTCTCCACACAAAACACACGGGTATTCACACAAAAATAGAAATCTGCCAAACTGCGTTCTATTCTTCTCTACAAAAGCTGATTACAATTTCTAATTATTGCTTCTACGAGCCATATACTATACTTTTAATGCCTTGGCCACCATTCAAGGGCAGTTGAATGAGCATTATCCCTGATTTCAAGGGATTCCCAACGCCAAGTAGGTTGCATGCAATTCCATAAACTTTGCCATGCAATTTTACAAACATTTTTTTAACTTATCAGCATGTTATGATCCTGCATTTAAGGACCTCAACCTCCTTACTCCGAACCATCAACTCTATAACTGTCCATTTGGCATCTTTTAATAAAGACCATGTGTTTAGAACACAATAACTGCCCTATATACAACATAGGCTATCTAAAGCTAATAAAGCCAAAATTTTAAAAGTATGATAAAACTAGGATGACATCTATGCTAATGATTAATTCAACACACCCACACAAGACCTTCTAAGGTCCAATTCAAACAACTAAAATCCTGACTTGGCTAAGGTCAGTACAAGCCAAAATTTGATTTAAACAGGAGGAGGTCAGCCAGGTGCTCCCTGCACCAGCATGTTGTCTTCAGCATCAAATCCAAGAATTTGGCATAATGCATAATAGGTGTTTTTGAAATAATTCTGAAAAATCAGCAACTAGAAAGGGTTCATCTTTTGAAGATGGAATAGGAAGGACTCTATTCTTGTCACCCCTTTTCATGTGTAGGGGAATTTCATTAATTCTACAAGTCCTCTTTAATCTCTTATACTCCTGCTCTAGCCTCCCCAAATCTATCTCTATGAAAACTTACTTATTTAGGTCAAAACACCTAATTATAGCCTCCCTGGAGATATCTACTAGACATTTTCCATTTGGGAGCCTAACAACCTTCGACAGGGCATGATATCTACTAGCTAGAGTTCTATTTAGCTCAATATTAACAAACAAATTAGGAGCTACCAATTTTCCCATGTCAAGAGTCTATGGGTTCGATACCGAGACCCCTTCATTCCTATTCTTATAAAAATACCAATACAAATTCCACCCAAACCATGGAATTATTGGGTCTTTTCACCCCTGAGCTAAATCCTTAAAGACCCCCTTATAACCTTTATCGACTGAAGTAGGTAGCAGTGCAAGTAATGGCGACTGTAATGAAGCTTTATTGGATTCTTTCATCTTTTTTAGTCCTTACTTCTATTTTCTTAGGTGTCATTGCTTAAAATTCAATGTGTGGAAAATAGAACTTACCCAGAATATTGCTTTTCTTGAAGAATTCTCCTAACTGTCACACCTTGAGCTCGCCTATACTCAGCTTCCATTACCACGAGTGAACGAATTCATAATCTACTTGGTTTAATTCTCATATCATATTGCATTAATTCCATATAAGTTCTACATCATTCAAATCCTTCACACCGAGCTAAATTTCATATGTTGATGTTGATTGATGTGATTGGCCTTCATTTAATGCTCCAATAGCTGATTATCGCGCTACCGCATGTCACTCCTCATTCCTCCATAGTACCATGGTACATAATATTTACTTGTTCTTATTATAGCACACTACCTCACACTTTCTTGTCTTCGTTAGCGCTACTGTGGTGTTTATTTAGTATTTTATCTTATATACCGCTTTATCGCGGGCTTTATTCTGACTCCCTGTGGTATAGCAGTTCTACCTTATGTGTATTCTTACTTTACCTCTCTACCACGGGCCTTACTCTGACCCCCTGTAGTATAGCAGTTCCTTTTGCTAGTATTGATGATGACCCCACTCTACTACGAGCTAGGTATCAACCCTCTATGGTACAACAGTAATATGATATACTACCATCCTCTTACCATGCTACCATGAGTTACTTTGCTAGAGGCCATAGTAAGGAGGTAAAAGGAAATGCATATATGGTATACTCAAGTATGGTAGTGGTATGGCGATAAAATGATAATTTGACTTTGTGGATGGCAAAAACATTAATTTTATGAGAATAATAAGAGAGACCCTTGATTTTACATGACAAAATCAACAAAATTTTATGTGAAAATTATGGTTCCAACACATCCAGTCATCTCGTTCCTTCATAAACCCATTCTTATCACATAATTTGGGTAATCCCAACTTCACAATATCATCAAACCCTACGTTTTCTGAGTGTAAGTCTTCATCATATTTGTCATGCTTTCTCATGATTGTGTCAATGGTTGAGATGGAATTGGTATTAGATCCCTCATGTAGTTGCATATCATGTCTCTTAGTACCCAATCTATTTTTCACTCTCCCATGCTCAAGAATGGATTCATAGTTCTTTTTGTGAACATGCCAAAAATCATCAAGGCATATCTTTAGGTTTGTAAATCTCTTGTGCAACATCGTTGCCACAGTGTCAAAATGAAGGTCCTTCATCTTTTCTACTAGTTGTTGATGTTCTTCTTGAAACTACTCATATTCACTCTGCAACTTTGTATCAGTTCCAGAGGTGATCCTCATTTTGGAATCTTTCATGGTAGTAATTTCAAAATCTGATCTTTCACTTTTCATTTTTTAATAATTTATTTCTTTCATCCACTGTATTGTTTGTGCCTTGTTGAACTTGGCAATGCTTATGCCCATGTTTGTTGAAGCCACATGGTCAGTTTCCCCAACTTTAAGGGTCATCATGTGTCCAAAGAATTTTTCGATATCAATGATCTTTGCCCTTTTGTGAGGTGGGTATAGTGCACATATCAACATTGAATTTTCATCAAGATTGAATCGTGACCCTATGTAAATTTCCTTCACACCCTCTATGTTTAACTTGTATTCTCCTTCCTTGTTATGCAAAAAACTATCAAAAATTAAAGAGGCACTGAGGTCCCAACCAAGAAATACTATTACACTAGCTTCAAGTAACAACTATCTACCCCTTTCAGGGGTCATGTTCTGCACTTCACTGTCTATATCATCTTTCAACCTTTTCGTCAATTGTTGTTCATTTTCAGAGGTAATATTTGGGATGGATTCCCTCAACCTTTTTCCTTTGTAAATATATAAAAAAAATTAAATTCTCTTGACTTTACAAACTCATTATTAGAAATAAAGGATTCATAGGTTGTAAGCCTATCATCTTCATCTACACGCAATTCCTTGGCTACTTGTAAGTCCCTATTAGAGAGTTCTTCATATTCATCATTCATCATTTGAGAGACTGTTCTCTGCTATGATTGTGCTTCATTTTCTCTTGTAGATTCTTCTTCAAATGAATCATCCATTTCTTGCAACCTTTTTTTTTTCTCTAACTCCATGAAATTTTCTATAACCTCCTTTGCTTCTCTATCTTCTTTGTTCTTAAACACATCTTCCCCCAGTATAGGAACATGGATTTATCCACTAAGGTTTTTCTTTTTCTTACAAGTGTGTATGTACCCTTTAGGGTCATAATTCATTCTTTGGGAATACTCCTTTAATTTGAATTCATCCAACAATGAAAGATAATAAGATCATTGGTAGTGGGATGTTCGGTTTTCAAGTACATCAATTATAAATTAAGGTCGTGTACAGTGGCAATTAACTAATTATATGTCGTTTGTGAATTTCATTTTTTTTATACAGTTGTTCGACAGTGGGATGCACTAGTACATTTGTATGTCACAAAAAATCTTGATTGGATGATGTTATGGATTGAATGATGTCAACAATCTAGTCGCGCATTAACATGGGAAGGTGTGGTTTCATTGGTTGAAGAAGCTCATCATAATGGAGATTACAATGTTACACAAAGGGAAATTGATTTAGCATATGGTTTAAGAGATAAATAGGTATGTATAAATATATTAATCACCCATATTATTTAATTATTTTCAATTATATTGATGTATATATATGTTGAGTTTTTTTCTTTGCATACATTCGGCCAAGAGTAAATATGTTTATCAACTAATGATGCAATAATTTTTACATGTTTGACATATTGTAGGTGAAACACCACAAGGCTGTGGTGCAATGGTCATAAATTTTGAATAAAAAAGTTGGATGACATGAAGAAAACTTGTGATTCTAGGATAACTACAGTCTTTTAGGTGACTAATGTTTCATCTAGAAGTCTTAGAAAATCGATACTATTGTATTTTGGATGATATACAAGTGAGTGTGACTTTAAGTCCTTCAAATTATTTTTTTTATCATCCAATGGTATGGGCTACAATTGAATGAAAATTATCTTGAGAGAACTATTATT
Source organism: Sequoia sempervirens (assembly GCA_007258455.2). Classification (NCBI taxonomy): domain Eukaryota; kingdom Viridiplantae; phylum Streptophyta; class Pinopsida; order Cupressales; family Cupressaceae; genus Sequoia; species Sequoia sempervirens. Next base: position 10,511 of record VDFB02148605.1, on the reverse strand, counting down.
GAACAGGATAATGGATTTTCCATGGTTAATACAAAGTCAATTGAGTGAGCTGGAAATGAGCCCTATGTTCTTCCAAGCCAATGTGAGCAGGTATTTTACTTAGAGGTGCTAGGTAAGCCAGGTTGGTCATTTGTTGTTAGACATGATCCAAGAGGAAGGTCGGTAAAGTATAATGTGGTGGAAGAAGAAGATACCTAAGAACTAGAAGATGATGTAGATGATGATCAGGATCAACAGTTAGTTGATGATGTTCCTAATGAAGATGTTGAAGAAGAGGAACTAGATCATGATGATGCAGGAGTTAATGTTCATGAAGATGATATCTGTGTGGATGATGAAATTATTGAAACTAATATCAATGACGACAATGATGATATGACCAATCCTTACAATGTTAAATCTAGATTGGATGATACAAACAAAGAGTTGGATGAAGAAGAAGATCAATGACATTTAAATGTATGAGTTATGCGATTATATTATCTATTTGATATTAATTTATTGATAGAATTATATTTGACTTATATGGTTACATAATTAATTCATGATGTAATTTTTAATGTTGTTAATTCATGATGTTACAACTATTGTAGCTCTCCTAGAAATTTCATATGATAAAATCCTAATTAATTTATGACTATTTATGATTAGATATTATTTGATCATATCTTTGGTTATTTCATTCCCAAAAAATTAGTGTTTCCTCATGTTGACCCCGCATAGTGACATGTGAATGGGGCCAACATTGAAATTTTTTCAATTTGTGCTTGTATGGAGTAAAACTTGACATGGTTAGCCTAGACATAGGCATTGCCAATATGGGAGGGTTTCGAGACTCAAACATGAGGTCATGCTATATAAAGGAATCTCGTCCTTCCTAATAATACAAGTTGCCTTATTCTTCGTCTCTTTCATATATTGTTCTTAGAATTTATTTGGTTAATGGTTTCAAAAGATGAGGCTCTCTGAGCCTCACATTAGATCTATTACACATCAGTTTATGCATTTTACTAGCAATGAATATTTAAATGATCTTTAAAAATATCATTGAATATAAAGATGATAATAGGAAGCTAAAAAATGAGTATATTTTGTTTATGGAACCTAAACCACAAGGTTTGTCACTCTAATGCTAAAACCAAGTCAAATTAACCCCTAACACCTATTGGAAAAGTCAAAACATTCCTTTCTTTCAAATTCACAAGAACGTATAAACCTTTTGAAACCACACATGCATGTTATGAAAGTGTATGGTAATCCTACTTATAGCGGAAGTTCACATGATAAGCTAACCAATGGCACTATAATGGAGGATAAACCTACCTATGGAATTAATATAAGAGGTATGGGATTCCTCTTAGTGGAATTTTGAGTCTTGGATTAATCCATCGTGCTAAAATTAGTTGTAGTTTTCTTCCCTTGGTGTTATATTTATCTCTACAATTTCCCATACTTAACCATTTCATCATCCCTTTTCCCCAACTATTTGTATCATAATATAAACTTGGTCCAATCTCACATTAGCCCCTTAGGTAATTATCCATTTCCTCCAAGTTGAATGGAAGCTTTTGTACCAATGCATCTATTTTTTCTTACCCTAATGGATCAAGACTTGACATCACCTTAACAATCTTCTTTATGTCATAGCATATCTCTGATGTGCCTTTGGCATGCTTTAGATGTGTCAATATTAACTAGATTGAATATATTAATTTTAAAGTCTCTTAACACATTCCATGACAAGAAAATGACTTGTTTGGATTAAGGAGTACTTTCCTAAACCATTCCTTCATATTCAAAAATCCCTTCTCACACCCACATCATAATTCATATCCATGTTAGTTGAAATGAGTGTTTTAAACCAACAATCAATGAAGCATAGGATAGAAGAAAACCCGTTATGCACAAGGATAAGAATCAAAGAGACTGAAAGAATCGATTCACTAGATATGATCCCCATTACTGTAGTAAACCAAAGTAAAAAAATATGTCATAACAAGAATTTAGGACAAAAAAAAACTAGGAAAATAAACCTTGTAGGCTACATTAATAGGACATTGATTGCAAGCATTTCTTCCATGATGTTTAAATGACAAAATATCGGATAGCTCAATCTTTATTCAAGTAGTATTTCAATCACTAATTCTTAGACATCCATCATGATTAAACATCACATATCATAAGCCTTTTTAAATAATCTCTAGGACTGTAGATAATATTCAGTCATGTCATAGGAAATAAATCATCAAAAATTATAAAGAAAGAGAAAACCCACTATATAAGCTCAGCAAGCCACCATACAAAAATTATATTTTGTAGAAAATAAAATAAAATATATGTTTACAAAGCACATATATTTTGTATATAAACTATATGTTGACATAGCATATATATAAAATATATATTTTGAATTTTGGCCCCGCACACATAGGAGCACAACATAGCATACTGCACCGAGACCACTACATCTAGCCCCTAAGTGAAGAGTTGCGAGATGCCACTGGATGAGTGTTGCAAGGCCATTGAGTCGAGGAGGAAGACTAGGAACCATTTGGCAGGAGGAAAGCTAGAGCAAGAGGTGAGGGCACTTAGAAAGGGAAAATTGACCAAGGGACAATGAATGTAAGTGATTTTTCCCCCACATTTAGAAATATTGTTGCAAGTACAGTGATTTAGACTCTATTTTTTCCCATCGAGGTGTTGCATGCTATATTTTGGTCAATTCAATCCAATGTCCCATTGAAAAACCCAAGTACTACCCAGTACTAGTGTCTGGTTAGTTTGAACAACCAAGCTTTGAGATGTTCAATCAGTTGGGTGGCCATTTTTGTCCTATGAACTATAGTTTTTGTATCTGTCTTAGCATATTTTTTCTACTATAAGATTGAAAGGAATTCTCGTCACATAAAAACACATGAAGTTCACTAGGGCTCAAATTTCTAAACTTCGATGAAATAAATTTACATATTGAGGTCCACAAATGATCAAAGGGACTGAAAAAAGTACATGGTCCGTGAGTGCAATGAAAAATGCCTAGTTCCTGTCCATAAGAGAACGTATAGAAGTACATGATGTAGAGTCAGAGGAAGGAAAAAAACTCACACAATCTCATTTGACAAGTTTCAAACAATCTTGAACTTTTCTTATTTTCACACAATTATTCAACTATATTTCCCTTCACAAAACTCAACACAAACACTCAAATTTTTCTTTAGAGTTCCAAAAAATTACTAGACCTTCAAACACCTTAGTCAACTTCATCTTGATCAAAACAAACAATTACCCAGTCTGCCCTTTCATTTTACCATTAACTCTTTTTATGACTGTCCTAAACTTCACAATTTCAACTCAACCTAAAGTTATCTAACCCAAAACAATATCTAGGATAATATATACCACACAATTTCTATTCCATTTCACTTCAAACAAAATTAAACCATCTCCCATCTTTTATTCTTGATGATTTAACAAAATCATATATTGTACTTTCATTTTAGTCTCCAAAACAGGGCTATTATTAGACAGATCAGTCAAAGCAATGGAATTTTTAACTTCATTCTTACAACAAACCTTATATCAAATGATATCAAATTATACCTTGGTAATCTATTAACCAAAACAACCAAGAACTCACACTTAATCATCAAGAGCCCTTAAAGTTCTTACTATCACTGGTTCCTTCATACCTTGTTTGCAACGCTTGTAGGTCTTCCAACCTATTTGTCAATGATTCATTCACAATCTAAGCACTATTGCACAAGTCTATCCACACTTTTAAACTACCTCCTTTCAGATCTAAAACATATTCAAAATGGGTATCAAAACTTTTACAACACAAGCTTCAAATATTGTTGTCTCAGACAGATTTAGGCCTAATTAGGCCTGATTTGCATAAGGGTTTGTTGCTTTACTAACTCTTGACCAAAGTACACTTGTCTAGTGCTTGGGACATGTTTGGTTTGATTGTTATATTCTCTTCAAAGCATCAAATTCCATTGAAAAAGTATTTTCACAAAACCCTAAGGGCTTAACCTGCATAATTACTCTGTTCACAAACTATACACATAGTTTTTCAGTCAAGAAACTTCATTCCCTCACATCTTATCTTTATGATTTTTCCCTAAATCCATATAAACATGAAAGAGCATTCATATTAGGATAATCTCACAAGAAACCAAAATATTCCACCAATTAATAAAGGAGAAACATAATTATTTTTGTCTTTGCTTACCCTAATTGAGGGTTTTAGCAATCTAAAGTAAATCCCCAATAACTCAAACAAATATTAACTAAGATGCATGAAATTTGATGTAACAAGAAGGTGATTGAGATTATTACCATATCCAACCATTCTACCATGCCTTCAAGGCCATACAATTTTGTACAATGCCTCGAAATGCAAGATTTCTAAAGAAAAATGATTAAAAATTAGAGATTTTCCTTGAACTTATTCTTTATTCAACCACCCTCGAAGTTATAAAAGATACGAGACCCTTTTTAAAGGAAAAACAACTGACTTTTATCCTTCTAACTGCCTCTAACTGGCCCTAATGACTCTTCATCTCTTAATATTGCCTCTTTTATTAAGTTGACAACTTTTTACATTGTTTTCATTTTTGCACTTTTGGACTTAATAAACACCAAATGACCTCAACATGACCTCAAATATATGAAACATGACTCTAATATCATGATTTATAAAGTAGGAACAATAACATTGAATCAAATTTCAAAACATTGCTTCATAGAGGCCTAATTATGCCAAGGTGCTCTTGCACGAGTACAAGAGATGAAAAAAAGACATGGAGCCATTAAAAACTTCTGAATATTTCACTAACTCAACCAAACCGTCAAAATAATAGTACAGATGCTAGCACTAGGGAAAGCCTAAAAGAGAACACTAATGAAAATGGAATTTTTTTTTTCAAGTTCCAAAAGAGTATAAATGGTTTGAAGATGTTGTGGGTGTCTGGAAAATGGTGAAGGAATGTTGAATATGGAGGGACCCAATTAGCCTCTTTAACTAGATTCTTAAGAAAGAAAAAAACTCTGATACATTTTGGGGTTCTTCTGAGTAGGGCCCATCTTTTATTATTTTATTTGAGGGACCCAAAAAATCATAGGGGTAGAAACCTGTGGAGCCTAATCATTAAAGGCAAGGGGTCTATCCATTTAGAAATAGACTGAAAGGATGGTTGCATGAGGGGCTATTTCACATCAAAGGTGGTCCAAAAAATTTCATAGAATAACTAACCAGATAGCAGTACTACCTCAGAGGGACTATTGTCTTCGAGCAAGGTGGTCCAAAAAATTTCATAGAAAGGTACAAAAAATAATAGCAACCTTCCACCAACTAATCCAATCAACCTCCAAGAAACAAGAAAATGACTCCTCTAGATGTTCCCAAAACCTAAGGCTTCAAAACACAAGGTTGGTGACCCTAAAAACCATTCCCATGCTTACCAAGTGATCTCTAATCATCAAAACCTTACAAGCTTTATTGATACATTCACAACTATTGTTACCTCCACATGCATTTGACTAGTAGTGACAACCTTGGTTTTTAATCCTCCAACCCCATACCTTGGGATCACATCACCATGAAAGAATTTCATCCAACATCCTTATGAGTGCAGGTACCACCAAATAGGTATTTTTCAAATCTATCTTCCTTGAGCGAGGGAAATTTAGGAAGAGAAGAGGGAGATCAACTAGAGGTCAAAAGATTAGAAGAAAATTTCGTAAACGCAAGAAATTTTTCTTGTTGAAGAGGGCTCATGTTCTTATGATGATGAGAGAATAGGCAACATTGAGGTGCCCTTGAGGTACAAACATCTATAGAAACAATGGGTACCCAAGGAATTTCCTCCAATAAACACTAATTTTTGTGTCAACAAGAGGTTATATCACATAGCACCATTGTCATTACATGGTTTGGTCCTATTTTGCATTGACATCATAAAGATTTGTTATGAAAAAGTTAATGAATTGATGGAGTATGTCAAACCCTATTACAGTTACAAAGATTGGATGTAGCTGGTTCAATATACACGAAGTATGTGTAGGTATGTACACTGTCAACAAATTATATACAACTCAAAGATAAGGATCAAAATAAAGGAGTGGCTATGTACATTGATAGAAGGCCAAAATAATCATGGAATATTGTAGTATTTATAAATAGTATATGACTTGGGTCAACAAATAAGTAAACCCAATTGCATATTTTAGGCACACAAGGGAAACCATGTATTTGTATGTGCGATAAAATCAATAACTGCAGGGGAAGAGTTGCTAATCGATTACAATTTGAATCACATAGATACAAACACAATTTCTATGGGGGTGGTATGTACTATATACTATTTTACCCAACCTCCAATTAATGACTCCAATATACCATTTTATTATCATGTTTTTTGTTGTAAGTCTATTGGTTTCATTTCGATAATATTTTCTTATATTTATTTTTTGTCATAGTGGGACATTGATCATAGGGGGAAGGCTCTGACCCAGAGGAAAGATCACGATGCATATTCAGGTGCTTCTACCTGATAGGTTTACCTCATTTTAATTGTAAAAATTAGATACGAGCAAAAATTTTAATTATTATGTTTTTTTCATAAGTTTATTGGGTTAATTTTGATAATGTTTTTAATATTCTTGTTGTAGTCGGATGATCAGGGAAAGGCACCAGTTGTAGAAGAGAGCATCCATAGGGAGGTAAAGTCACTATTATGTGATGATGACATCGCATATTCCAAAAACCCTTTGGATATGATAAGGAAGACCCATAAAAAATGCAATGAAGAAATCCTTCAGTTCTTATTCATAGTGCCTCAAACAGTTGAGATAAGAGAAAGGGTAAAAATATTGACTGTGAGAACACAGAACTTGCAAGTAAGTTTTCATGATATTTTTAATTATAACATAAGTTCATTCATAGTTTTATATTTTGTACTCTTTTATGTCATGAACTAAAATACGTGTTGTTTTTAAAGAATTTTTTGCGTCCTCATGATGTTGTTAGCCATGATTAGGATACTACAGGTGCTACCCAGGGAGTAGGGGTTGTGACAAGTGTCAATCCTAATCTTCCTGCGCATACATCACATCATCCAACCCCATCATTCATGCCTATATTGTCGACATAAATGTCGGCAACACATAGCATGTAAGCATCAGGTAGTGCACCCTCTGGCAATGAACACATGCCAGAACATGCATTAGGACATATACCCAGGGATGCAGAGGCCACTAGTACTGGTGATGTTTTAGCAACATTTCCTAGATCTTCCCGTATTACTACTATAGGAACATTTTCGGTTACATTTGTGGTGACCTAGGATTTCATTCCCATAAAGATAGAGAAGGTCCCAAGTACTTTAAAATGTTTTAATTATTATTATGTATAATCCAATTGAAATTTACTTATTTATCACTCTTTTTAGACTAATGATCCCATGATCATTTTGCAGGAAATGATGTTTTTTATAAACATCTAAATGATATTACATTGGAGATATTTGGGCCCACCATATGTACACGATGGAATGCCCAAAATCAAGATTTAAAAGATGAGCTTATTAATTGTTTAGTTGTGTTGTTTGGTAATAACACATTCAATTGAACCAAGGTCCTTAAGAAAATTGGTACCCATCTAAAGTATGTGAGGGACCAATATAAGTCACATTTAGAGAATAACAAAAAGTACGAGTGTCAACTCATGATTCAAGGGATGGAGTGGAAAGACCTAGTGTCGAATGGAAAGGAGAAGGCTGAAAAGAAAAAAGGAATGACACCATCAGGCTAAGGAAGGTATGTATTTCAAACTTCTCATAGGCTGCCTAACACATCAAAGGCAACAAAGGCGAGACTAGAAAAACACAGGCAACACAAACTTGGATCTGGTGGCTATATGAAGTTAGTCGCATGAATTGTAAGTATCAATAAATGAAATATTGCATCCAAATAATAAATTGCAAACAATTTTTGTTTTATCACACCATAGAAGCAAAATTCATGATCTTATGCAAAAATGCAGGGCTCTAAATTGAACAAAGTGCCCATAGAAGAGGACCTGAAGATTTCCTTCTAGCAAGGCTATGGAGTCGTGGCTGAACACCTAATACTCTTGACTGGGAAAACACAATATTCCACTGCATCTGACACACAGGTAAATAAACTTAATGAAGTTTATTTAAAATTGAATACTTGTGCAATCTATTCAATATTAATTTCCACCATAAAGTAATTATGTGCATATTTGTTTTAAATAGGAAAGCAATGATAATGCTGCACATGACATTGGAATGTCTAGCCTAGTGAGGGTGGAGCACAACCTACATACGAAGGTCATGGTGTGCATCCCGGTACTGGATGTATTCATGTGCTATGCAAATTGCAGTATGGATTAATACAATTAAACATGTTTAATTGCAATTGGTGTATTAATTAATGTAACCTTTCATGTTTCAAATTTAGATCACGTAGAGCGTGATCAACAAGTTGCGCATGGCTAGGCTAGACAAGATCAAGAACATGATGTAGCCCCATCAAGTAAAGAGGACCACTCCAATGTTCTTTTAAACATATTTAATTGCAATTGGTGTATTAATTAATGTAACCTTTCGTGTTTCAACTCCAGAGGATTTAGAGGGTGGTCAACATGTTGAGCATGAGGCTATAAGAAAAGATCAGGAATGTGGCCCCATCAGGTAAATAGCACCACTCTAATGTTCTTTTAATTAATGAAATAATCTTAACAATAATAATAAAACATATCAATTTAACATTTCTTTGTTATTGTAGCAGACCCCCCCTTACAGCGGCCTCCACATCATGAGTACACAAATAGGCATACATTAATGTCACAAGCAGAGGGCAGAACAACTAAAGGGGGGATAGATGATTTAGAAAATGATACTCCACTTCTTTTTTTAGCTACAAAAAAGAAATTAAAAAAAAAGTGATTGTAATCATATTATGACAACCATATTTTTGATAATATGTAAAAGACTAAAAGAATGAATTTTATATGTTAATGAATGAATGTTATATGTTAATGAATGAATGTTATATGTTATTAATGGATGAATGAATAAATGTTGTATGTTATTAATGGATGAATGGATGATTAATGTTATATGATCGGGTATGGGGAATTGAGAGTGATGTGAGGGCCAAATGAAGTTCCACCATCCGTTGTTAGCTGCTGTTAAGTAGAGAATATTAAACTATTCTTAAAACAAAGAGAAGCTCAATAAGGTAATGCATACAATAATTTAAAAAAACAGATGGGATGGATGAGAATCATATGGCGTAGTTTTTGTATCGTAATGGAAATGGCAGTTTTATCCACCTTGTAAGAAAATGGATGAGTGTTTGGTGTTTTTTCAACGATTTCAAATGGGCGTTCTGCAATGTTTTGTGGTTTTTTGCATCGATAGATGGGCGAATTTATGTTGATTTTGTGATGGACATCATCAACATTTTTCATGGCATTGATTGACGATGTTAGGTCATGGTTTCAACATATAAAAATTAGTCGTTAAAGTGACAAAAATCTAATGACGAAATTTAAATTAGTGTTACATCCGTAAGTCGACAATATTTTTTCAATGTCACCAAACATTCATCATAATTTGTAGTCAAATATATTAGTGTTTTCATTATATTTATACTTTAACTCTTATCTTGCTATGGCTATTTTGATACATGCTTCTGCACCATCATGCTCCCCTTTACCATGCTTAGCCTCACAAAAGTTCCATGTATGTTGAACTCCTATAATATTATGCATCCTGCTCAACCAATAGAACATCTATGAGTTCTTGAATTGTGATGCAAAATTATCCAAGACCATATGATATGCTGACAGAATGATATGCCCCTTCTAGTAAAACCATGGTAGAACACTTGCAAGAAACCTTACACGAACACTATAAAATGTATGTGATCATCGTTGATATAAAAATGATACTACCTTATGATCTTTTATGTCATCCTCTATACTGTCACTAACATGAATTAATGTTTTGCGCAAAAAATATAGCAACCTATGTGGAGTTGTAATACTATGATTACACCTCATTATGTGGATGTAGACTATATTTCTCTGCAAAGTTGACTAAAACAATGCTTCCAAGTGGAAACATGTCCTTGCATAACTTGAATTTCAATTCTAACCATTGAGCTCTATAGGTATTCCTTGCATACTCATATACTATACTATCATGAAATATAGACATAAATTGATACACTAGAATATTTTGAATAACCAAATCACACCTTTTTTCTTCTTTACCATCTTTTATATTGTAGGCCATTATCTTATACTTGTTGAATTTTTCTAGTTTATTTCCAACATCAGTGTACTTTGAACCACATGTTTACATATTGGCATACATTGCAAGCCACCACAATGGTGACATTTGCCAGCTAAGCATAATTTATTATAGAATAATTAACATTACTATCTTTCACATAAAATTGTTGATATGAATTTTTTT
>VDFB02148603.1:0-16881 GCA_007258455.2 Sequoia sempervirens | reverse complement strand
TGGTTTAGTCGGAGGAGGAGCAGGGAGACTAGCAACAACTTGAGCTAAGGCAGCTTGCACCATTGGATTCATCAATACTCCTGAGAGCTCCAATGGTATGTTTTGCATATGTTTGGAAAAAGCTTCAGGGAGAGTAAGGGTAGGCATTGTTGTTGTAGAGGCCAAGGGAATAGTTGTTTATGGGGACATGGAGGAAGAAGAGAGTGGAGAAGTGGTAGCGGAGGAAGAATCTATCACCATAATGGGTGAAGTGGGTAAGGTGGAGGCAAGGTGAACCGAAATGTCCACCATGAGCGGAGAAGAAGCAAGCAATTCTTGGGATGTAGACAGAGGAGTAATGAAAGTGGTAGTAGTAGTAGAGGCAATAGGTGGGTACTTTGGTTGTTCGGCCTCTTCTTCCTCTCCCTCATGGAGTGGGTCCTCCTGAATTTTGGGCATCTTGGTGAATCTGCTCGATTTACTTTCTTTGAGGGCTCACCCTCTGACGCCTTTTCAGAGTATACTTTATGCTTAGGCTGGCGTTCCACTACTTCTTTCCTCTTCTTTGATCTGGTAGTGGGAGGAGATTTTGAAGTTTCCCCAGATGGAGTAGTAGCAGTCCCACTATCTATCTTGCTCTCAAGCTTGTCCTCGAGCTCTCCATAGGTTAGGGTTGCTCCTTGTAGCTTTAGTTGAGCAATTTTCCCATCAATTCATTATTATTTTTGGCTTCTATTGGTTTAGTTAAAATATCGAGGTCATTAACCTCTTCCTCATCCTAGTCAATTAGAGGCAACAACAGGTTGGCAACAACGTCAAATCTTGTATCTATAACAGTGTTTTCTTCCTCCACAATTTGATCTGACACTAGGAATAAGTTGATTGTTTTAACAAATTATGTCGTCATGCGCATATAGTGCCTCATGTGCACCTCTTTGTCATCTCTCCAGTTTTCCCAGAAGTCTTCGACACTGTGTAAATGGGCATATTCCTTTCCAACCATCTTTTTCAATTTTCCATACAGATCCATCCGTGGTCGGGCAGTGTGGAGCTCCAAGTTATATTCATTTATCTCTTTCTCAGAGTATTCTGCACATTGGGATGAGGGGATTGCATACATACCTTGGTCGAATGTGAGGGGATATGGGATGCCAGGCCTATGCTTGTCACTTGTAAGAGTATGCACACATTGTGATTGCCTGGAGACTTTGAGCAATACCAATTAGTCATTTGGGTACCGAGGCAACTTATATGGCCTCTCAGAGAAGCCCTCGGTTCTGATGTATGTAAATTTAGGAAATTGAATAAAAAGGAATATGAATCGGCGAATGAAGGCATTGGCACTATGAGTGACTCTCCTTTCGAAGTCACCTCCAAGTAGCCTAATAATGTGCCCGATAAAGGCATCATTCACCCTACAATAATCTTTCTTGAAATTGTGGTACTGAAGCTATGGGTTCCTATCATAGACCTTCAGTTCTCTCCTTAGAGTCTGGCTTGGTGCCACAAATAGGCCTCTGTATGGCATGGGATCAACCAACAAGTAGACCAAGTACGAGGTCATGTAAAATTGGGAGGTCTTTTTAACTGTCACAAATTGCTTATGCAGGCAATTGCTGATCATTCCTGCCCAGTGGAACTTAGTATTCCCTCTGATAATTTCTTCTATAAAATAGAACATCCATTCCTAGAAGTATGACGTAGTAGGGATGCCCATAACCCTACTCAACAAGGTTACCAAATCATGGTAATCCTCGTGGAAATCACTCCTGAAGAGTTCCTGAGGTACTCTGTTCGCACTACCCCTCTTCTCCTTCAGTCAGTATTCATTAATGAGCTTCTTTCATTTGAGGGGGTCATCCTTCCATGTGCTCTCGACATATTCCTTTGATGTCTCCTCCATCTCATCAAAGGTGGGGATGTGGAAAGTTTTCCCTATAGACTTGGAGGACAAGTCAACCAATATTCGGCCATCTCTATCCACAATTCTCTTGGTATTTTCTTGGTATGCCTCCTTGCAAGCCATTACCAACTCAGGAGCCACAAGGGAAAGTGGGAAGCCGATTGCCTTAGCCAACCCACTTTTCCTAATCTTATTTGCATTTTCTATGACGGGATTGCCAATGACCCTTTGTTGGAATTCATCGATGTTAATATCTCCCAGGTTTGTGTCTGAGACAGTATCCCATTCTATGGTAACCTTGGTGTTGATCTCCACTCCCTAAAATTTATATTTCATTTGGTCTTTATCCTCCTTTCCTCTTGGTGCTTTAGCAATTTTCTTGCCCTTTTATTTCTCTGTGGATGCCCCTGAAGGTCCTATAGCTGATTCCATATATCCTGTAAGTAAAGGAGAAATAAGCATATTCATGTGCAAAACAAGGGGAACGTTAGCAAAATCCTGTGAAATCAACGTTAGATTGAGTAATTTATCATTCAAGTATCATAACATTCTTCTCCAATCATCATTTTCCTGTTGTTTGGGGGAGATATGGCAATGCGGGCCTAGGGGTGTGGACTTCCCTAGGCTAGCAACCGTTTTGGAGGAAGTTGCAAACAAATGGCAAACAGGGCACAACGGCCCGCATGGATCCACCCACGTTAATATTTTGTGTTGTGATGGGGCCACCAAGGTATTACATCATTTAGACATTTGTGCTTGAGCATCCTTGAGGTTTTAGAAGTTTTAGCTTAGTCATTTGGCCTGTGGGTCTAAGGAATGCGGGTGTAGGGGTTGTCTCAATCGCTAGGGACTCCGTCGTTGGAAACGGCGTTGGCGAGGTGGAATCCCACAGGCGGCATCCCGCAACACGGGGTCTGTAGCTAGGGAGAACGACGTCATTTCATCTTTGAAGTTCAAATGGTTTAGATGGGTGTAGGCAGGGACCCTCAGAATGGTGTTGGATGTCATTCGTTCAAAATGACACAGACGGGACGGTGGCCCATAGGAGGCGGTTTGCATTGTTGGGTCCACGAGGTTCCTCGACATGAGCTATTGGTTCATTATTAGCTAGATGGAGGCAGCAAGGTCGAGCCCCACATAGCGGGTAGTGGGCTTTACTTGGCAGTCTAAGTGCGGTGAAATCGGGGTGACGACCCGCAGATGGCCGCCCGCATCAGAATACCCGCATGCAACTTTCTTTACTTAGTGGTTTTCAACAAACATTCGGGGAAAAATGAGTATCAAGGCCTATAGAGCGGAAGGAAGAATGTCCTCGGTTGTGTGAGATGGCGAACACAGGGCAGCAGTGACCCACTTTAGATGGTCCGGGAGCACATACTTGGTTGTTTCATTCTTTAGGCTCAAACGAAGGTGGTGAATGTGTTGGAATATGTGCCTCAATCCTTACTGACATGGAACTCCTAAAGGGAAAAGTTGTTGTGACAGTGTTCATGTCTAGGCGACTAATAGTTCTAAAGCTCTTGAAATAATCCTATCGCTGTGACAGAGTTGATGTCTTGCCGAATGAAGTCTATCGCTGTAACTCTTTGAGTTCGGCATGACCTTTTGGCGATCGGAATAACTCTGGGCGACAGTTGATCCTGTCGGGCTTTCTCACGGGTGTCGGAGAGAGGTCCCAGTGAATAGGTGAGTGTCTCACCAATAACAGACTGTTATCGGGCTAACACAAGGATCTCGGGGAGATCTCTCGGCGAGAAGGTAAGTCTCGCCAATGAGGGTTTTCTCTTGGTTCGCTCGCGGTGACTTACAGACTTTGGCATGAAGTCTTGGCGACCGGTGTATGTCTCGCCGACAGGAGGATTCTCGGAGGTCTTCGCAGTGACAAAAGATTTCACTAAGAAGTCCTAGCGAAAGACATAAGTCACACCAACAGAATGTCTTCGAGTTATCTTTGGGCTCTCGGAGAAACGTCTTGGCAAAGGGCTTGAGTCTTGCCGACTCGGTAAGACACGATGGAGCTCGATGAAACGTCACGGTGAAAGTCTTGAGTCTTGCCGATAGTAAGTCTTCGGTAAGACCTAGGGAGCTCGGAGAAAGGTCACGGCGATAGACACGAGTCTTGGTGACAATGTGACTTTCAGTGGAAGTTCTGCTTCGATATGAGTCTTGCCGAAGAGCGATAGTCATGCTGAGTGGCTCACGCTGGCATGACTTGAAGATTTTGACATAAGGTCTTGGCGACATCGATATGTCTTGCCGATGGTTTCTCTGAATTCGATATGAGTCTCGCCGATAAGGGAAACCTTTGCTGATAGAATCGAATTGGACATTGATGGTTTCATTATGACATGTAACCATCGTTATAGCATCTTTCCGACTCGTGGAAGCTATAGCGATACCGATAGAGAAACTTTGTGGCATCAGGGAGACACTGTGAGTGTCTCACCGATATGCCAACAAAGTTGAACGCTCTTGACCAGCCTGACCATCCTATGTGGAGCTTCGTGGACCAATCACAGGAAGTAGTTTTCAAGCAAGATGACGGTTGATTTTATGCATCAATTGCAACGTTGGAAAAATAACACGCAGGGAAAAATCAAGGCTTGAATGGAAATTGTCTATGATTGGAAATGGCGGATAAGGATGCACAAAAGACAAAATCTGAAGTGAATAAGATTTAAAGCAGATCGATTATGTTTTAAAGATGCAATGAGTTTATCGAATTGGTTGAGAGAGAGCTTTTCTGAGAGAGTTTGAACTGTGAATGTTGTAGCTACTGTGAAACATCAGAGAGTTGTATTTCTGATTGTATGTAATTGTTGTTACTGTAATACAAAGAGATTCAGCTTGGTGGGTGGGTTTTTTCCCGTAAGGGTTTCCCACGTAAATCTGTTGTTCACTGTCTTTGTGTATTTGCTCTATTTCTGTATGTCTTTCATGTGTGTCTTAATTAGATTGTAATTTGAAAAAATTAAAATCCCTGCATTGCATTCTTCCCTGTGGATTTGGCATTAGGAAAGTGTTTATGCACCTCTGCTTTCCTTACAAGTGGTATCAGAGCCTGGCCAATTGTGTTGTCCTTGTGAGTGGGTTGGGTTTTTTGTGTTAAATCCTTTTCAGTGGGAGTCTAGTAGAGGTCTGTTAATTTAATTACAGATTGAGATGGCAAGCACATCTAGTAGGATGGAAATAGAGAAATTCAATGGTAGCAATTTTGAGCTGTGGAAACTCAAAATGGAAGATATGTTAGTTGATCGAGATCTTTGGACTGTTGTCTCTGGAACAATGCCTCAAGGCATGAAGAAAGAGGATTGGGACCTGGAAGATAGAAAGTCTAAGGGGTTGATAAGGCTCTGTTTGGCAGACTCTATTCTTTTGAACGTGCATGAAGAAAAGACTGCCTCTTCCTTGTGGAAAAGACTGGCATCCATTTATCAGGGCAAGTCCTTGGTGAATAAGTTGTTCTTGAGGAAGAAGTTGTATTCTTTGAGAATGCAGGAAGGAGGATCTGTTGTTGATCACTTAAATGCTTTCAAGATGTTGATTGCTCAGTTAACATCTATTGGTGTGAAGATAGAAGATGAAGATCGTTGCATGTTGTTGCTGTGTTCTTTGCCAGATTCTTGGGATCATTTGGTAATGGCTATTGGGAGTACTACATCCACTTTCAAGATGGAAGATGTTGTTGCTTCTCTGTTATCGAAAGAGATGAGAAGAAAATCTTCTGAGATGGAAAAGGAGGCTCTGGCTGTTAGAGGTAGACCCAAGGAGAAAGGCAAGAAGAAGGACAAGAAGTCCATATCGAAATCAGAAGGGAGATCAAAGTCTCTTGGCAAGAAGTCAAAGGTGAAGTGTTGGAACTATGGGCAACCTGGTCATGTCCGAAAGGATTGCAAGGAGGAGAAAAAGAAGAAGAAGAAGAATTATGGCAATGATTCTTCTCATAGTGATGCAGACGCCTTCATTACAGCTTTGGCTACACGGGCATCAGATGATGTCTGGCTGATTGATTCTGGAGCATCTTTCCACATGAAATCTCATAGAGAATGGTTCATGAAGTATGAAGAATACAATGGTGGAAAGGTGTATTTGGCAAGTGATTCATCTTTGGAAATTGTTGGTCGTGGAAGAGTCAGAATTCAATTCCCTGATGGAAGAGTGAAGGGAATCAATGATGTGATGCACATACCAGGTCTGGCTCGAAATCTACTTTTTGTAAGTAAGCTGAATGATATCAGAGTGCAGGTCACGTTCTCTGGAAATGGCTGCAAGATGACTAGAGGCTTTATGGTGCTAGCTAGGGGTGCTCGAATTGGTACCTTGTACAAGCTGGATGCACAAGCTATTCAATGCAATAGTGTCTCTGCAAAGTCACTTATGGCTGCTCATGGAGAAAAGAAGGAAAACGTTCCTGATGGTATAAACTCCATGGAAGTTAAACTTCCAGCAAAGAAGACTATGCTCTGGCATCATAGGCTTGGCCACATTGGTGAAAAAGGTTTAAAAACCTTGAAAAATAAAAACCTGGTAGAAGGGCTTGAAAATTGTAACCTTGAGTTCAAATTTTGTAAACATTGCATATATGGAAAGCAACACCGTGTTTCATTTTATTCCAGTCCTCACAAATCTTCTGGTTTGCTTGATTATATACATTCTGATGTGTTTGGTCCAGTGAATGTTCCTTCTCTGTCTAAATCAAGATACTATGTGTCGTTTATTGATGATTATTCTAGAAGGACATTTGTATATTTTTTGAAAAGTAAATCAGAAGTGTTCAGTCGGTTTAAGGAATTTAAAAACCTTGTTGAAAATCAGACTGGTAAGAAAATAAAATGCTTAAGGACTGACAATGGTGGTGAGTTTTGTTCAGATGAATTAGAAAGGTATTGTACAGATCATGGGATCAAAAGGCATAAGACTTCACCTTATACTCCACAACAAAATGGAGTTGCTGAAAGGTTCAACAGGATAGTAATGGAAAGACCACGAAGTATGTTGAGCAGTGCTAGCTTGAATGAGAAGTTTTGGGCTGAAGCGGTCTCTACAACATGTTACTTGGTAAATCGTTCTCCTAACTCTGCTCTAGTTGAGAAGACGCCTTTGGAAGCATGGTCTGGAAAGAATCCCTCTCTGAGACATATTCGTGTCTTTGGCTGTGAGGCATATGCATATGTGCCATTTGAAAAAAGATCTAAGTTGGAAAACAAAGCTGTGAAGTGTATTTTTATTGGCTATAGCGCTGGAATAAAAGGATACAAGCTTTGGAATCCTGAGACTAAGAAAGTTTTGTACAACAAAAGTGTTATCTTTCGTGAGCTGAAACCTTCTACATTGGATCTGCAGTTAGAGAATAAATCAGAAAATGAAAAGGATGTTGCAACAATTCCTCAGACTCTAGATAAAGAGGAATTGAAAAATCAAAATGTACCTGATACTGAGGAGAGCTCAACCAGTTTTGAAGATGATGAAGAACCACCTCAGCCTCAGCCTATGAGAAGGTCAACTCGTGAAAGAAAGCAACCTGAAAGGTATGGGTTTTCTTTAATAGAGTCTACTTGTGCCTATGCTTTAATTTCTATCACTGATGAACCTAAGACTGTAAAAGAGGCATTTAAAATGTCTGATTCAAACTCTTGGTTGGAAGCCATGAATGAAGAAATGGCATCATTAGAAAATAATGACACCTAGAGTTTGGTTCCATTGCCTAAAGGCAGAAAATCTGTAGGCTGCAAATGGATATTCAAAAAGAAAATAGGTCTAGATGGCAGTGTAGAAAAATATAAAGTGAGGTTGGTTGCAAAAGGTTATTCCTGTTGAAAAATGAGGTGTTTTCTTAGCTTAATACTCTGTAAAACTTTAATATTGCTGTTCTAAGTAAGTCTTTTCTTTGTTACATAAATTCTTTGTGGATGATTATCTTGATTAATCCATTTTACTGTTGTAGAATGTAGAGATAAGTTGATAGAAGAACTAGACAGGATATTAGAAAGATCACACAAGATATAAGGTGGAGAAACCCTTTCGAGAAAAAACTCCACCAAGAATTATTCTATTATTCAAACTCACAGTTACAATAGCTCCAATTCTTGCTTGAGAATGCTTCTTGTCTTTACCAAATGCCTTCACACCGCAATAACCAATCATCTATTCCTTGAATGAGATATATAGACAATATGCAACCTTGTAATCTCCAAATGGTGATAATTACAATGCATAGCACAAGCCCTTGAAAAGGTAAAGCCATATTCCTTCAATTAAGAGTTATTAGGTGAAGACTAAAGCTTACAACATGTTAGCTATGCATTTGGGTGTCTATTTGAAGCTACAGCTATCGCCTAGCCGGTGATAATTCCAAAGCTATTCCTCAAAGAGATGGAAATACAATTAAAGCTACTTAGGCGAGGCCATCAAAATATCTTATCATGCATTGGAGTTAATTCCAATAAAAAGCATCTTGGGTGCCCAAGTTAGCTCCAAGTGATTTCCTGTTAACTGAAACATTTACTCAACACCATTCATGCAAGAATGGTCATCCCATGTTAACTGGAGGTAGTCCCTATTATCTGTCATACAACTCAATGTTATTAGCCATGCATTCCAAGTTAACTGAAGCTAACTACATGCAACTCAAAATAACTAACATGCATGCAACATGCACTTGCATGCAACTGAAGATAACTGAACTGAACTGAACCGAACCGAACTGAACTGAACTGAACTGAACTAAACTGAACTAAACTGATTCTGAACTGAACTGAACTGAACTGAACTTAACTTAACTGAACTGAACTGATCTGAACTGAACTTAACTGAACTTCAAACATGCAAACATCAAATCCTAACTTCTAGGATCGTTACATGCATTCAGAAGTGTTAACTGATACTCCGTATAGTTAACTGGACACAAGGTGAGTTTCACCTTACCATGTGTACACCCACATGCTCCTATTATTTAGGAATAAATACAAATGTCAATTTCATGATTTATTTCATCTAAATATTAATCTCATCCTAATCTTAGTGTTGTTGAACACATTCCAAGAATCTAGGAGATACATGAAATAATTAATGTTTTAGGATTTGCAATTAAATGGCATCCTATTTCCAACAATTCTGAGGTAGAGGGAATTGACTATGGAGAAATATTTTCTCCTGTAGCTAAGCTAACATCTATTAGATTTCTTTTGTCACTTGCATCAGCATATGATTTAGAGATTGAACAGATGGATGTGAAAACAATGTTTCTTCATGGTGATCTTGAAGAAGAAATTTATGTCCCAGCTGGAGCACTTTGTGGTAAAAGGTAAGGAAAGGCTGGTTTGCAAGTTGAAGAAATCTCTGTATGGTTTAAAACAGTCTCCTAGAATGTGGTACTAAAATTTTGACATGTTTTTCTTGTCTTTGGGATTTGTAAGATCAAAATGTGATTACTATGTGTATTACAAAGCTGAAAGTGATCAAATTCTTATTATTGCTCTATATGTTGATGATATGCTATTTATAGGCAATAGTAAGCTAATGATTTCTGATCTTAAGTCCCAGTTGTCTGCAAAGTTCAAAATGAAAGATCTTGGTGCAGCAGGGTATATTCTGGGAATGGAAATAACCAGGGATAGAAAGAATAGAAAACTTTGGCTCAGTCAGAGTAAGTATATCATGACTGTTCTAGAGAGATTTTGTATGACTGAGTGCAAACAACTAGTTGTTCTAGTTACACAGGGAACAAAGCTATCTATTGAGGATTGTCCAAAATATTCTTCTGAGATGGAAGACATGACCAGTGTGCCTTATGCAAGTGCAGTTGGCAGTCTTATGTATGCGATGGTCTGTATAAGGCCAGACATTTCCCAAGCAGTGGGAGTTCTTAGTCGGTTTATGGCTAATCCTGGAAGAACACATTGGGATGTTGTGACGAGAGTGTTTAGATATCTGAAGGGAACTTCAAACTATGCTTTGTGTTACCATGGTAATTTGGTTGAATCACAGAGAACTCTCAGTATTCAAGGTTATGTGGACTCTGATTGGGCAGGGGACATTGACAGCAGAAGATCCACTAGTGGATATATTTTCATGATGAATGGTGGTGCAGTGAGTTAGATGAGCAAGTGACAGGCTGTAGTCGCTTTGTCTACTACAGAGGCAGAATACATGGCAACCACACATGCCTGTAAAGAAGCAATCTAGTTAAAACATTTTTGTTCTAACATTGGCTTTGATGCATAAAAGATTACTATCTACTGTGACAGGCAGAGTGCTATATGTTTGGCAAAGAATCCTACTTTCCATGCTAGGACGAAACATATAGATGTACAATATCATTTTGTATGAGATATGGTGGAGGATGGGAAGGTCTCCTTGGAGAAAGTGGATACTTTGGAGAATGTTGCAGATGCATTGACGAAGCCTGTGAGCACAGACAAGTTCAGGTGGCGTGCCAGTTCGATGGGCCTCTTAGCCCATGTTTTTCAGTAGTTTGTTTATGCTCTGGAGGTGTTAGTAAGATCTTCATCAAGTGGGAGCTTGTTGGAATATGTGCCTCAATCCTTACTAACATGGAACTCCTGAAGGGAAAAGTCGTTGTGATAGTGTTCATGTCTGGGCGACTAACAGTTCTGAAGCTCTTGAAATAATCCTATCGTTGTGACAGAGTTGATGTCTTGCCGAATGAAGTTTATCATTGTGACTCTTTGAGTTCGACATGACCTTTTGGCGATCGAAAGAACTCTGGGCGACAGTTGATCCTATAGGGCTTTCTCACGGGTGTCGGAGAGAGGTCCCAGCGAATAGGTGAGTGTCTCACCGATAGTAGACTTCTATCGAGCTAACACAAGGATCTCGGGGAGATCTCTTAGCGAGAAGGTAAGTCTCGCCGACGAGGGTTTTCTCTTGGTTTGCTCACGGTGACTTAAAGACTTTGGCATGAAGTCTTGGTGACCGATGTATGTCTCGCCGACAGGAGGATTCTCGGAGGTCTTCGCAGTGACAAAAGATTTCGCTGAGAAGTCCTAGCGAAAGTTATAAGTCACGCCAACATAATGTCTTCGGGTTATCTTTGGGCACTCAGAGAAACATTTTGGTGAAGGGCTTGAGTCTTGTCGGCTCGGTAAGACATGATGGAGCTCGATGAAATGTCACGGTGAAAGTCTTGAGTCTTGTTGATAGTAAGTCTTCGGTAAGACCTAGGGAGCTCAGAGAAAGGTCACGGCGATAGACACGAGTCTTGGTGACAGTGTGACTTTCGGTGGAAGTTCTGCTTCGATATGAGTCTTGCCGAAGAGCGATAGTCATGCCGAGTGGCTCATGCCGACATGACTTGAAGATTTTGACATAAGGTCTTGGCGACATCGATATGTCTTGCCGATGGTTTCTTTGAATTCAATATGACTTGTTCCATTCGATATGAGTCTCGCTGATAAGGGAAACCTTTACCGATAGAATCGAATTAGACATCGATGGTTTCATTATGACATGCAACCGTCATTATAGCATCTTGCCGACTCGTGGAAGCTATAGCGATACCGATAGAGAAACTTTGTGGCATCGGGGAGACACTGTGAGTGTCTCACCCATATGCCAACAAAGTTAAACGCTCTTGACCAGCCTGACCATCCTATGTGGAGCTTCATGGACCAATCACAGGAAGCAGTTTTCAAGCAAGATGACAGTTGATTTTATGCATCAGTTGCAACGCTAGAAAAACAACATGCAGGGAAAAATCAAGGCTCGAATGGAAAGTGTCTATGATTGGAAATGGCGGATAAGGATGCACAAAAGAAAAAATCTGAAGTGAATAAGATTTAAAGCAGATCTATTCTGTTTTAAAGATGCGATGAGTTTATCGAATTGGTTGAGAGAGAGCTTTTCTGAGAGAGTTTGAACTGTGGATGTTGTAGCTACTGTGAAACATTAGAGAGTTGTATTTCTGATTGTATGTAATTGTTGTTACTGTAATACAAAGAGATTCAACTTGGTGTGGTGGGTTTTTTCCCGTAAGGGTTTCCCACGTAAACCTGTTATTCACTGTCTTTGTGTATTTGCTCTATTTCTGTATATCTTTCATGTGTGTCTTAATTAGATTGTAATTTGAAAAAACTAAAAGCCTTGCATTGCATTCTTCCCTGTGGATTTGGCATTAGGAAAGTGTTTCCGCACCTCTGCTTTCCTTACAGAATGCAGGGTCTGTAAGGCGAGTAGATGGGTAGCTAAGGCTGTTTGGGACAATGAAGGAAAGATGGAGGCCCGCAGACGGAAGTCTGCAATAGGTAGCCCGCAGGGATCAATCACTTAGTCATTTTGGCTCAAAGGGCTGGGTCAGAAATAGACAGTGCAGGGCCCGCAAGGCAGGATGTCGGGATCAACTGGTCGTTTAGCATGGAAAAGCACAAAGGGTGATTTACAGGTGGAAGCCCACATTCACGGACTTGCAAGGTTGAAAGGACCCCATGTTACTTGTGATTTTTGTTTGAGTTCAAAACATGACGGCTAAGGGGGAACGCCTTCCCGGATGGGAGGGTTCGAGCAAGGTGAAGGTCATTTGTTTAAGGTTTTATCATTGGAAGGTTAAGGCATGACAGTGAATGTTTTGTGAGTTGCAGGGTTTCGATGGCTCTGGTTGAAGAACGATGATGGAGGGTGAAAGTTCTGCATGCGCCTCAAGGGCATATTTCAAAGGTTTTTCAACTTTTTAACACATGGGTTTTGTTCGCCGTGATGTCTTCTTTCTAATTTTAAGGTTTTCTAGCTTAAGATTTTAATGATTTTGTAGAAATGAAAGACAAACCATGAAACAGGCGACGATAGAAGAATGACCTGGGAAACCTGACGAAATTCATGAAGAGACTATAAATGATGATGCTTCAAACAACGACGAGATCTTGCAGGCGCGAAGGCGGTGACAGTTGAAGGCTCTGACAACTTTGCAGGAAGAATGTCAGTGAAAATGACTTGTCATAAGCGCCTATTTATAGATTTTTAAGCATTAAATGTCTGCCATAAATGTGGGTACGGAGGCAGCCAAAGTTGGTCGACACGCAGTTCGAAAGAGATGGTGGCGGGAACGGCGAGATCCGCAAAGCGAATGACACTCATGTGTTAGCCGTTTAACGGGTCGACAAAGAGAATGTCAGTGGAAGCTGTTGATCCCGCGGGGTGGGCAGACGTGTTAAGTCAGCCGCCGTACAGACAATGAAGACAAGATGAAGTTTCACATAGGGCAGCCCGCATGGGCGGACCCACAGAGCATGAAGGACGATAGTTGTGAAGCCTGAAGGAAAATTGCCAGAGGAACCCTGCAAAGGCTAATGGCTTGAAAATTTCAAGGGTGGTGACACTTGGTCAACTTAAGATGATACCTATGAAACTCCTTGACCACTCAAGACTCAAAATAGGGGGCACACAAAAATGAGGTGAAGGCAAAAGTGACCCGACAAAGCGAGGAGAGAGGGTCCCCATTCTGAACGGGGCGTGTGTGTTATAGGCACAACAGACACAAAGAAAGGGATGAAAATATTTGACATATTAGAGCAATGGACACAAACAACACAACTAATCTTAGCACATCAACATGAGACTTTCTTTAAATTATCTAGTTTCTTTAGGGGCTTCTTCTGGTTCCTCTTTAGAATCCACATTATTGGCCCCCCTTTTTGGGTGAGTTCGGAAGTACTCTTCCCATATTTCCTTACTAATTCTTGGGGAATTTTTCCCACATCCAAAAGGGAAATCTCTTTTAGTAGAGGGTTTTCCCTTGTTACTCCTTTCCTTTGGTTTTTTTGATCCCTTTGCCTTTATTTAATCTAATTTAGCTCATGGCGGAAGCAAGGGTTTTAGAATCTAAAATATACTCTGCTTCCTTCTCTTGGCAGGGTATTGTAATTTCTTTGGTTTTTCTTGATGTCTCTTTTTGTTTCCCCTTCTTTGCATGCTTTGAGCCTTGCATTTTCTAAACATAAAAAAAAATTATATCCACAATTCCTAAAATTGTTACTGCAAGACCAAAATCTGAAAGTTGCATGCAATACTAAACAGGAAAGACCATTATGAAACATATTTTCTCTATGAAAATGTTCCCTTACAATCAAATGCACATAAAATTAAATTCTCACTAAGAAAACTAAATCTTCAGAAGAAAAAGCAAGTTAGAACAACGTATTCACAATTTGTATCAATGCTACAAAGAAAATTAGTCACAATTTGAAATCATTCAAGAGAGGTTGTACATAAATTATTCTTTATTGAATTTTGTGCATAAGGTTTTATGAAGTCTGTGGTGATTGAAAGTGGCACTTATTATTACATTTGAATCCCTAAAGAAGGGATTTTTAGCTACCAAAAAATGAGACCAAGTGGCCTGCCATTAACATTCATAAGGACAATGCTTGTGAGATTGTGAGGGGCTAGAAAATTAAAATTTGGAACATCCTAGCTATAGGACCCAGTAACAGAGTCCATGTACTGTATAGGGTTAGAAGTGTATATAGATTGTATTCTTGTTGAATGTTGGGTAGCACAATCAAGAGCATCCACCTTTATAGTGCTTTGAAATTTACCTTCCTTTGTCATTAGGAGTACTAACAGTTTAAGAGGAAGGATAAAAAATTAGTTGTAGCCTATGTTACAGATTAAAGGAGAAAACAAAAGTTGAACCTAATTATCTTTGTACATCAAAATCACATATTAGTATATAACAAAATTTGACACAAATTAATTTTTGTAGGATCTTAAACAACGTAACATAACATGTAGCTTGCATAATCTATAACTCAACACTATGCTCCATAGAAAGTCAATGTGTTAAGTAATAAATTGAAAACTTCTAATGTGTGCCACAACTCTATCAAACAAGTTATATATCAAAAACTAAAATATAGCATTTATCAAAAGGAAAATTTCTTCAATACTTTAAGGGAATTAGAAATAAATTCTATCAATAAAAATATGAAATCACCAAAATCAACATGAGGAATGTTTGTATTTGTAGACGTCTAAATTTGGACACTTAATTTATCCAAATTTATCCCCTTTAATTAACATCCTTAAATTCTTCTAATCCCTAAGGTATCTAGTTAAATAATTAAATACCTTCCTCTTTTATCAAATGAATTAAATAAATATCACATTTATTTAATCCCCTTTATGTCACATCCTCCATCATTTTTATCTTATCTTAATCCTTCTTCTAATCCCATCATTAGGATGTGCACATACCTAATATTGGATTAGGATGTGTCACATCCTCCAACTTTGCAAGTTGGCCTCTAATCTCTTAGCCACCTAACCCCCTCTAAGCCTTCATTACTCTTCCCCATGTGATCTTTGACTTGTCACATCAAGTCACATGTGAGATCTAACCCTCTTCTAATCTTCATTAATTAATCTAATCAAGTACTTGCACAATCCTAATCACCCCCTTTAGTCAACTCTCCCCATCCCCCAAGGAATTTTTAATTCCTTTTTATTTATCCTAGGCTCCTCTCTTCCCCATGTGAATTTTTAATTCACCTTTTAATCCCCTAATGCACCCTTTGGAATTTAAAATTCTTTCCCATCTCCCCATGTGAATATTTGGAGGAATTTTTAATTCCTCACATGTCCTCTCACCCACATGGGGACAAGTACCTCCTTTATGAGGAGATCTTGTCCAATCCCAAGGTACTTTGTACCCCTCTCCATGTCATGTCCTTCTCCTTCCACCTCATGTACACTTCACCTTTTAGGGCTTCATCACATGCCACATGTCAAGATGTGAGGGCTTGTGAGTTCTCAACTCACCTTAGCCCTACATCTTGATATTTGGTGGATCAATCTCAACCGTCCATTTCCCCTAGGATTTCCCAAAAATCCTATAAATACCCCCCTCTTTTCTCTCATTTGGGGGGAGATCATTTTGTGTAGCCAAACTCTTGCAGTTTTACTTCTCAATCCAGACTTAGCTATTTTCATGTTTCCAAGCATCATTTGCATCTCACATCACACATCTTGTGCCATCTAAGGAGCATACACATCCAAGATCGAAAGGGCCAACCAAAGGATCGACTCAACGCAAGGTATAAAGTTCCATTTCGTGGCTTTGTCTTGTTTTGTTTCCAACTTAGGCTAATCTCGAAGTGTAGGTTGTTTTAGTTGTTTATTTGTGCTCTTTAACTTGTTGCTTGTTTTCTAACACCTATTTCGACCTATCACATTTCTGGCACGCCCGGTGGGACCCACAAACGGCTCCTCCTTTCTTTCACGCTTGCCGCTTGCATTTTTGCAGTCCGTTGTGCAGTGGCGACCTTCGCCCTCCTCGGGCAAAGGGCGGATCGGACTCGAGGGCGGACTCGGCCCTGTGGGCGGGCGGGCTCGGCTCCGACAGAGTGGGCGGGCTGTCCCAGCAAGTAGCGCTGGGCGGCTCCTGGGCCCCAAGGCAAGGGCGGACTGCCCTACTCCGCTGGGCGGGCCGCCCTGCAAAGGTGCTGGCGGCCCCGCCCCATCTGGGCGGCCTCGGCCCCAAGCAGTGGGCGACCCGCCCTACTCCGGCGGCCTCGCCCTGCAAAGGGCGGACCTGCCCTACCCGCTGGCGGGCCTCGCTCCTGCAAGCAAGGACCCGCCCCATCTGCTGGGCGGCCTCGGCTCCTGGGGCCGGGCGGACCGTCTCTAATTCAAGCAGCGGGCCTCGCCCTAACAGAGTGGCGGCCCCGTCTCTAACAGAGTGGCGGACCCTCGTCCTTTTTACCGCAAAAAATTTCAATTTTTCCCAATTGTGTTTTGGAAAATAGGAACATACAATTAAAGAGGTGTCAATAAACCTTGCTTGGCGCGGTTTGGGAAAGCTATTTGACGATCCAATCCCTTTGCGCCCATTTGAGATCCCCCGGGTGACGCAGGAAATCGTAGCTTTCCAAGTCCTTTGAGTCACCATTTTTCACTTCTTAGTGTGGGACCTCGCTTTGGGGATTTCCATCACCCCAAGCGGGACGATTCCAACCACGCTGCATTCCCGGCGTGGGTATATAAAGGGG
>VDFB02148602.1:167922-275076 GCA_007258455.2 Sequoia sempervirens | reverse complement strand
GCTCGCCAGATTTTGGTTGCATATCCACAATTTGCAAAAGCTGTTTTTCAGGTTAGTCACTTCTCTGAACGACAACACGATTCTAGTTCACATATTTATCTTGGCTATATGGTTAGGATCTTGCACTGAGCAAATGATTGCTCGATCAACATATCAACTTATGTACAAAGTCGATCTGGTTTATTTTAGATTTTAGCTCTTTGCATTCTGAATTTGAATCCACTTTGAGTATGGAATTCCTATTTGTAACAGTTTTATATTATTTTTCTTTCAAGTTGTGGGTCCCACTTAAATTCCATATTCTTAATTGTGTTGCTTGGGTTGGTGCCAAATTTAAAATAATTGTGAGACAAGAGTGGCTTATAAGGCATTATATACATCAAAATAATTGTCAACTGGGAAAGAGGCTACAGGGTGAAAGGCTAAAATGGTAGTTTTCTTATAATTATAGTAACAAATGCCTCAAGGTGATTGTGTGGTTTGTGGTTACCCTTGCCTTGTGATTATGCCAACATACATAAGGAAATGGCATTAAAGTGATGGCTACTTGTGGAAATTGGTCATCATATAGATGAATTACATATATAGTATATACAGGTAAACATCTCATGAAGATCGAAGATCTAACCCATTCATAATTTTCAGTCCACAGTAGATAAGTCCATTTTAGTCATCTTCATTGTTTCTGAATCTTGTCTCTCCTGATCAGTTGCTCCCCTCTTCAATCCTAAAAGTTAAATTCATTTGTAAGAAAATCAGATTTTTTGTTGAACTATCTCATCATCTTCATCTTTATTTTCTACAAAAGAAGTGGAGGATTTGAAGTTTTATGAATGCTTCTATGTCTAGAATCCCTTATCATGGTGTCTTGAACTTGGTCAGGAGTACACCTCAGTTTTGTGAAACATAGTACCATTGCTTAAGGAAAGCCAGCAATTAGTTGCTACATGCTGCATTTGTCATGCCATTCCTAAATTTTTCCTGAGATTTTCAAAAAGTGGTTCTGAACTTTTTTATATATATCTCCTTTTCCCCCCCTCATATTACACAGGCATAAAAATACAGAGCACAGGACAACTGAATTTTTTTAGTTTAGGGTTAAGGTTAGGGCATTACTTTTTACGTTTAGTAGATTTATTTTAAAATTTAATTTTCAAACCCTAATGAGGCATTAAGTTATAAAAAAACACAGCACTGCCCTTAAAATCCTAGGCCATGGTCTAGGATGGTATGACCAATTATTTTAGGGCCAGCCTTCCATTTGAAAACTCTTAGGTAAAAATAAAACAGCTTTATAAAAATCCTATCACTTTTTATGTGATTGGCATGTTTTATGTAATGTGTTTATTTATGTATTATATTTGACATGAAATAATAAAAAATGTTTTCTCTCTATTTTTATGAATATGACATTATTTTTAGTTTTTCATGTCTTTCCCTGTTTTAAATCTGGGTAGTTGTTACACTTTTGTCATGGTGTGTCAATGCTGTGTAAATGGAATGCTACTATATTTAAAGTCTTAAGTAATTTGGAAAAAAACAGATTTGGGAACTGGTTGGGGTTAGCCACTATTCGTAGCAGTCAAACAACAGTTATTCCCTGGTCAAAATATATCAATTAACAAGAAGAAAATAATTGTTAATATTGTGAAAAGTAATCAAGCAACAGGGTCAATGATCGACTCACCCCTCACAATAAGGCAATGGTGAACAGCAATTAACCTGGTTAAACAAAACAGTGTTAAGTCTCAGACTCGGTGTATACTCTGCAAGCTGATTTGGGCATGGCAAAAAAATTCACTTTCTAAAACATATTATAAGAATTGTTTTAAATAGTTTAAATTTTTTTCCTTTTATAAAAAAAATGCTTTTTCCTTTTCCCTGATTTATAGTAGTCTTGTTGAGCATACTGAGACTGCCTTGCCTCATGCGAGTACTCCCAAGTCTCAAAACCATGAAACAAATAATTTCCATCCAAGCAATACTTGATGTGCTCTACAGAATGAGCAAGTTATCACCAGATGGTTGCCTAATGCTATCAATTGCTTGGCATCAACAATAGAGAAAGAAAGTGCACAATTCTATAATTTTTCTGTTTCCAGGAATGTTATGTCCCCTTTTGGGTTATTCCTTGATTTAGGCCTGCAAAACCATAATAAACATTAAAAACTGATATTAGTAATAGCAAGTATCAATTTTATAGTTATATTCAAATTAACTCATAAAATATTATAATATTGAGAGCAATACATCATAGCTAAAATATCCTAATAGTTAGGTCTATAGTTCGTATCTTCATAAACCTTTGAATTCAAAACATCACTAATGATTAGCCCAAGGTGTATTCCAATAACCAATCATATTAGGAATTGACTAGAAATATTTACAAACTGCAACCTCAAGGATGGTTGTCCTTGTATTGTGAGAGCATGAGTGGATCCTTGTCCATTCATCTCGGGGTGGTGCACTTGAGAAGACCCTCAAGCTCGGAAGCACTCATACGCCTCCCGGACCCATGAGCATTGCATCTCAAAAGTGGCGTACTCGAGAAGTCTCTCTCAAGCCCAAGAGCACTCATATGCCTCCTGGCCCATGAGCATGGCAGGATCTCAAGTCCACACCATCCCTCAGTCCACCTTGGAGGCGGTCCATCCTTCTTGATCAAGCCCAGGAGCACTAGTTTGCCTCCCAGCCCACGAGCACTGCATCTCGGGGTGGCATGCTTGATAAGGTGCATGAAGATTGCCTCCCTCAACAAGCCTGGGAGCACTCATACGCCTACCAGCCCCACGAGTGCTGCATCTTGGGGGTGGCGTACTTGATGAAGGCAAAGTCGGTACTTCCTATCTTGTGAACCCAAAAGGTTGACCGGCCTCCCTATTTGCTAACACTTCTATAAATTCAAAATAGATTGCTAAAGGAATCTTATTATATTAATTGTTAAGAAAATATCATTTCATTATGTAATTATATATATATATATATTCCTAATTATATTTAAAACTTACCTCCCAATAATATTCTTGCTAAAAATATTATTTATTTCAATAGATCTCTTATAATTTCCAATTATTATTATTATTATTATTTTTCAAATCTGCTTTATTCCTTTGTTGATTTCTTCCTCCAATAAAATGTCCTCCCTTTAATATCTTTTCCTTGAGGGGGAAAGTCACATCCTTTCGTCAATTATATCCCTTGCAAAGAGACATGCCTTCACTTAATGAAGCGCTGGCCCCCCTTTTTTTTCTTTTAATTAATTTTATTTTTCCTTGCTGCGATTTTTTTGTATTCATTATAGTTAAAAGATACAGTAGTGTATACCAGCATCTGGGGTGCTGGTGTTAGTAATTCAGCCTGTTACATAAGGGACTACCACTTCAGTTCATTTCATATCTGCTAGTTCCTATAGGTGTCTTCACCTTTATATTCTATTTCATACAAAAAAGGTGTTATATCTGTGTATATAAAACTATATACAAAAGATATCTCCCTCCTAATCTTCTTCCTCTGTTGTTCAAAAGGATCTTGGAATCTGCTGTTCAGGTAGCCACTCTTCTTAGGATTGTATTTCTCTGTGTGGTACAACCACTGTTTTGCAAATGCCACTTCCTGTTTGTTGTTCTCTACCCTGCTTTCCTCCATCAGTTTTTTGAATTTTTCTTTGGACACCTGGATGGTGATAGATACCTGCATGCAAACAGTGTGGAGTGTGAGTTTTCTCAAAAACTCAGTAAGATCTCTTCTACAGCCCTGGTAGATTTCTTTATTCCTTGCTTTCCAAATAAACCATAGAATTTCAGTTGATAAGATTAGCCAAAACAGGTTATTAGTTTTATCAAGACCTTGCATTTTTCCCATAATAATATCTAATTTTCTTTCCTCTTTACTTTGCCCATCTTTTAACATATCTATTTTAAAGGTATTCCAAATTTCTTTTGAAAAGAAACAATCGAAAAAAATATGCATAATGGAATCAGATTTTTTACAGATGCTACAGATGAGTGGGTTCTTATTTCTGCTCACATATGGTTGAAAATTTGGTTCCATTGTTTACCACTTAGGTTCAAGTTCCATTTTTGGTTCAGGTCTTCTGCAAGGTTTGAATTGCTGATCATGAGCCCATAGATTTCTTTAGCCTTTATACCTGCAATTCTGTTATTTTCCAGCCAATTATATTCCTGCATCAAATTCTTGTCATCCAACATGTTAGCAATGGGTATTTTCAGATTTTTTTTAATAGTTTCATAAGTTCTTTTCTGTGTTTAAGGTACTCAAACTCTTCTTTCAGAGTTTCCCAACTTATCAGCTTGCCCTCTTCTACAATCTGTCCAAAGCTAGACAGGCTTTTTTGGTTCCAAGTCTTAGTAGAACATCCCTGCAATAATGCTAGTGGTTTGTTATTTTGGAACACATTCCACCAAATGGACCTTTCCATGAACATCTTATATTCTCCATGTCTATTTGGCACTTCTCAATAATTTTCTCTTTGGATGCTTCCCAAGCTTTCCATAAGCTTTTAAATACTTTGGACCCAGCAGGGGCTATTGTAAACTTGCCAAAGATTAAGTCACAGAGAGGCATGTGTTTCCAGGTTTTGGATTTCTTTGGGGTAGCTTGCTTAATGTTATTTGTGACCAAGACTTTCCAAGGCTCTTCACCTGTGAGGGCCTTGCAAATCCACTTTGCTACCAGGGCAATGCCTTGTTGCTTTAGGTTTTTGAGCCCTAGACTCCCTGCCTGTTTTTCCATGCAACATATTTCCCATCTGATTGCATGCATTTTCTTATTTCTTTTCCCATCTGACCACAGGAATCGCCTGATCTTGTAAGGTGCTTGCTTAAAAATGAAAATATAATACTTCTCAAATAGGATCAGAAAATTGCATTCACCCCAAAATTCAATAAATCACAATAAAATGCTCACTCAGAATGAGATCACAAACATCCACAAAAACCAGATCACAGTGAATTTACTAATTGGACGCTCACTTCACAGATATTAGATAACATGGAATTTAACCAAAAAACCAAAGAAACAATACTAGTACTGATTGGTCTTCAGAGACAAACAAACAACAGCAACAATTCCTCAGTTCAAGTGTAAAAGCTTTACAGATCTGTCCACATTAATCGACTAACATGCTTTCTCAGTTTAGATCAGACTGAGAGATCACCGCGATGGTATATAGAGACAAACAATAAATTGTTGCACCTAGAACACTTTGAGGATACTCTGTGAATATGCAGTGCAACTCTGAGCAGTCCTTAGTGGTTGAATCTGGCAGACGCCAGGCAGTCGCAATGTTCACAGTCTTCAAGTGAAGACCTTCAGATGCTATGTGGTCGGACTCTGCCTCAAACTGATCTCCAAGGGCAGACTGATTCTTCTGGGTTATATGTTCTGGAGATGGCGCGATCGTATCCAAAGATAGTGTGCTCTTAGTATCCAAGTTCGACCCTACTGGTGAGTGATTCACACCCTGCTGAAACTGTTCTTTGCAATGATTGCCCGTATGTGATAATTGCCTAGGTATGGATGAGCGTGGTGTTAATTTTCAGATCAGAAATGTGAATAAGTAGAAAATACAACACAGGGAACAATGAACACCAAATTTACCCCGGGAAAACCCTCCAAGATATTCTCTTATAAATCAGAAATAATAGTGCAGAAATAGCAATCAAAATCAGGCCCTAGCAAGGCTGAATCTCATGCAATGAATCTGCACTTGAAGATAGTGCGATTTCCTTAAATACACAAAATAATAACACTTCTCCTTGAAGTGAATCTGCTGCTCTAGAAGGCGAACCTGCTGCTGAAGAATTTGAATTGGAATGGAATGATTTGATGCTAAAATGTGGAGACTCTATCTCCCTTATATAGCAAGCTAGGCGACCTCCCTTCTAGGGCCAACCTAGAAAAATACAATATTTGTTTATAATGCAAAGGCCAACCTGCCTTGAATTAATTTTTCTTTAAGAGAAAATATCTCCCGCCGCTACAAAACACTAACACTCCCTCTTAGCTAGGGAGGCATTTTCAAATATCCTCGTCATGGAGTCTCTCAACATGACGTCCACAATGGCTACATGTAATGTCCCCTTCCTAGGCAATACAGATATTTCGGAGGTTAGCCTATCATTCAGATCCTCGTAGGCTGGTAGAATTGTTTAGAGGATCACTTGAGGCAGTTATCCAACATTTGGGAATATAATTCCAGCAGTTGATCAGGTTTTGGCCTTGACAGACACTTTTAGAGTGTTTATTTGGATACTTACTATTTATAGTAAGTCAGGCAGGCAGGAGTTTCTATTTCTGGCAGGGCACCTGGTTCAGTTGATCAACTCAGTGTCGATCCAGCTTGACAGTCCGGTGAGCAGATAGTGAATATCAGAGCATTTAATGATTTGGGGAAATATTTAAGTTGTGACTTTATAATATAAAGTCAATTAATTAAATATTAAAATGTCAATGGAATAATATAAAGTATTTTATACTTTATATGAAAGGGGTCAATTATTAATGACTAAAATACTCAAATAGTCATTAATTAAAAAGGGACGCCATATTTAATTATTTTCCCTAAGTTGAGGTGAATTTATTATTATTTTAAATGCTCATTAACTTGCTTTTTTGGGTCGACCTAATGAGAGAAGGCTTATATTTCATCTCAAGGGAAAATCGAAATTCATTATGAATTACTCTAATTTGTCTTGTTATCTCTCTGAGAATATTGGGATTTGTGAAACAAGGGTTTCTGCGAATCACTGGATTTTGAAGAACGTTCCCTCTTCAAGATCAGGCATACTGAGACTGTCAGATATCAGTTGAAGATTGTTAGAAGGTGACTTTATTCAAAAGTCATAATTGTGCTTACAGAAGAAGAAAATCATTAAGCGTTTGAAGAATAATATTGAATAAATAAAGAGGTCGACTTTCAGCTCCATCCATCACATCACAGGCCATTTCATCTTCAGCCGTACCTTCATCATTTGCTGCTAAAGCCGCATTGTACCAGCAGTTTGGTGTGTTAAGAAGATAAGGGAAACGCCTTGCTTTTTGGTCTCTGACTTCTCAGAGCTTGGTCGCCTAGTTTCTCAGTAGTGTTTGGTGTCATCTGGGACAAGGAAAAGAACGCATTTCATCATCTTTTGATATTCTTCATTGTGCAAATGGCTGCCACAAAAATCAGGTTCTCTTTAATAAATTTCCAGCTACCTTTCATTTGCATGTATTATCTTTCAGACTGTAATGATTGGATTTGAATAAGAGAAGCATTCTTAGCTCGAGGATCATTGATTTATATTGTTCTGGCATTTTTAGCTATTTATTGTGATTATTTCAAAAATCTCATTCTTTATATATATTGCAAAAACCCTCAAAAAATCAAAACTACAAAACAAAACAAAAAAATGCATTCCTCAGTCAGAAGATTTGGGTTGAGAGACCCTTGGTCTCTTACAGTGGTATCAGAGCACAGTTTCCTGCCATCCTGTGCTTTTTCAGTCAGATGTGTGCTTTTTCGATGCTTTCTCATGAGTAGAGATATCATTTTCTATAGTAAGGGTAGAGGAACAGGCAGAGTTGAGGATTGGACAGGGCCACCTATTCCTGAAGGTGAGACAGTATCAGGGGTTTTAGGTATTCACAGATCCAGTTCCAATAGCAGTGAGAACAGTGTCACAACACTGATGGCAGATCGTGAGATTCCTGCAGAGACACATAGGGATCCAAGGAAAGAGCATGTCGAAGGTGATATTACTAATGAGGAGTACAGACGTAGGCATGATAATATGATGGACATGATGTCCCAATTGATGGGCACGATGAGGCAGTATACTCCATCCCAGCCGCACTATATTCAGATAGGATAGACGAGCAGGACTGCAGGCGTAGACCAACCTTTGGTGTCAGCACCGCGACAGTCGCCACCTATCTATCATGAGCGTAGGCTTGGACAACCTACATTCCTATCTAGAGAGACACCACCTTCGACTCTGGAGGCAAAGCAACAGGGTCATCATCATGAGTTTCAGCCACACAATGGCATGTCAGTGGCAAATGTGACTAGATTTTATGGAGAGTATTCGTCATTGGCACCTGAGATCAGACAGTCTTTGACTTTTCATGAGTTTATGGATGTGCATAAACCTAGAGGGGGAGGTAGATTTGACCGCAGGGTTCCTCAACACCAGCAACCACAGCCACAGGTGAACATGGATCTACAGTATGCAGTCAGCAAGATTACCTTGCCTTACTTTGACGGTTCTGATAAGAGTTTAGCGAGGTCTTGGGTACATAAGCTAGACAATTACTTATCATTGAGACCAATTACCTATCATTGAGACCTATGCAGGAGGATGAGGCCATTAAGTTTGCTACATTGCATCTTGATGGGTTGGCGCATGACTGGTGGCATCACGGCATGTATACACTTGGTCATCACGCAGTTACTACTTACCAGGAGTTCACCAGCAGGCTCATAGAGCGTTTTGACAAGAAGGATCCAGAACTCTACTTTAGGGAGCTAGCTCAGCTTAGGCAGGCAAGTAGTTTGGATGCCTACATCGGTGAATTTCAGAGGGTTGTAGTCATGGTGACAGGAATTTTAGAGAGGAGACTTGTTATTCTCTTCGTCGAGGGTTTGATGGAACTGATGAGAGGTTGGGTCAAGGCATTTGATCCTCCTACTCTACAGGAGGCCATGCGGAAGGCACGTAGTATGGAGCTTGCAGCACCTCGCAGCAAGTTCACTTTAGGCTCGACAACTTATACGAGGCCTAATAGGTCATTTGACAGAAATAGGCCATTTGACAGGAAGAGGGATCCACTTGATCCTAAGAGACAAAATGCACCACCATTTGACAGGGAAACGCTAAATGACTTACGAAAGAAAAAGTTGTGTTTCTGGTGCAAGGCACCCTATGATGAGAAGCATGTATGCCCTCTTTGTCCCAAGGTGAAAAATAACTAGATGGAGTGGTTTTATGAGGGAGAAGAGCAATCTGATCTGTCAGACCAGCAAGCTGATTTAGAGCATTCAGATGATGAAAGGTCTGAAAATGATGGTGAAAATGAAGGAGGAAGGAAGTTACAGGAGGCATATTTGACTAGTCTTCAGAGAGACGGATCTTTTAGACTTCATGGGCTCCTAGTAGGTCAGAAAGTGATCACTCTACTTGACATTGGCGCTACTCATAATTTTATAGACGCACAGTTGGTAGAGAGACAAGGTATACAGACAGAGGAGTTTGAGGGTATTTGAGTCAAGGTGGCTGATGGGTACACCCGCAAATGTGATAGAAAGATAACAGATCTTCCGGTGCGGCTGAACAACTATGAGTTCAAGACTGAATTCTACGTTGTTAATATGGGAGATACTGATGTGGTACTAGGGATGGCATGGCTTCACGATTTGGGTGAGTTCACACTCAATCTTTGGGATATGGAGATGAAGTTTAAGGTGAACGAGAAACCTCATGTCATCAAAGCCATCAGAGAGAGTAATCTGAGGATGGTATCGTACAGACGGATGGAGAGACTCATTCGTCATGATATGGTTGATTGGGCTGCAGAGTGTATGTTATTACCAGCATAGCAGGAGCAACAGAAGGTTGAGTACGATCCAGACATTCAGATACTGGGGACTAAACACTCTAAAGTGTTTAGCGACATTCCACTTGGCGGACCTCCGGATAGAGGCGAGAGCGTATCCGAGTTGGAGGAGGCGCAAAGCCCATTATGATTACACCCTACAAGCATCCGAAACGGCTCAAGGATGAGATAGAAGAGACCATAGTTGGCAGACTCGCAGAAAACTCGGCGAGTTTTCAAAACTCGCGAGTTTTTTTAAAACGAGTTTTTTGAGAAAAACTCGCGAAGTTTTTCTCACCGAGTTTTTCCGGTTTTGAAAAACTCACGAGTTTTGGCGAGTTTTTGAAAAACTTCGCCGAGTTTTGCCGAGTTTTTCAAAAACTGGCTATGGAGAACTTAAAGCTAAAAGCGTCTTTTTTAATGTTTATTAAGCAATTTTTAAGTTCCAGAGTTTTTCCGAGTTTTGGCGAGTTTTAAAAACTCTCGGTTTTCCCTTGGCGAGTTTTGTTGGGGGAGTTTTCCAACTATGGAAGAAAATCAATGAGCTGTTGGCTATGGGGCATATTAGACCTAGCAAGTCACCTTTTGGTTCATCGGTCGTATTGGTGAAGAAAAATGATGGATCACTTCGGATGTGTATAGATTACCGCCAACTCAATAAGAGAACAATTAAGAACAGGTACCCGATACCTCGCATCGATGAGTTGATTGATGAGTTGCATGGTGCCATCTTCACGAAGATTGACTTGAGATCTGGGTACCATCAGATTCAGATGAGGGAGCAGGACATAGAGAAAACCGCTTTCAGATGCCATTGCGGTCACTTCGAGTTCTTGGCTATACCTTTCGGTTTAACCAATGCACCTGCTACCTTTCAGGTTACCATGAATAGGGTCTTCAGTTTTCAACTACGGAGATTTGTGTTGGTCTTCTTCGATGACATCTTGGTGTACAGTAGGTCATGGGAGGAGCATTTAACTCACTTGGATACAGTTTTGGGTATCTTGGCTGAGGAGTCCTTTTATGCCAAGGAGTCCAAGTGTGAGCTAGGCATCAGTCTCAGAGATGTGATCTTGTACAAGGGCTTTCACCTCATATTTCTCAGTCTCAGAGAAATATACACTACAAGGGCTTTCACCTCATATTTCTCCGTCTCAGAGAAATATACACTACAAGGGCTTTCACCTCATATTTCTTCGTCTTAGAGAAATATACACTACAAGGGCTTTCACCTCATATTTCTTCGTCTCAGAGAAATATACACTACAAGGGCTTTCACCTCATATTTCTCCGTCTCAGAGAAATATACATTACACCAATCTTAATGATGCTGTGACTCCCTCTGGAGCTCCAAGTACCCGCATCAACCTCTTGACCTCCTTGTCCAAGATTGCCTGCAATGTTTTCCTGAGAGGAACAATTTCCAACACACACTTCCGACACTACTCCTAGTAGCACTTTTAATTGACTTGCGAGAGTCTAGGACTTAGTCCTCCTTGACCTCATCCCAGATCATCCTATTCTGAATAGGTTTGCGGTGCTACCAATGTCAAAATAAGGTTGGCTGCCTAGAGCAATTCCATTCTCTGTAGCTGAAGAGTCTTTCCAAAGACTTAGCACTTGGCCTTGCAATACTGCAACCCACTTAGCTAACACCTTCACTTCTTCTCAGTGAGTCACTTTAGTTCCTCGTGTCATTGGACTCCATTTTGCTGAACACATAACTCCCTCTTGATCCCTGCCTCAATACAAAGATTACAAAAATCCTCTGGAAGTGAACTCCCCTCCATTGATGGATCTTAGAACTTTAGTCCTCTTCTCGGACATGTCATTGTTTTACCCAACTCCCAAAGAACCGAAAACTGTTTTGCTTTCACAACTCTCAATCCAATAGTCATTAGCATGTCTTCTCCTATGATCTTTGATAGGAACCTCACTGTTTTCCACAATTCTTTCTAGGGCCGCCACTAGTCGACCATGCAAGAACCATAGATTGTTGTTCCAAATCAGGAGGACATGATTTCTGTCGTACCGTTGTTTAGTGTCTTCATCCTTCTCAATCTTCTTTGCTGATGCAAACTCTCCATCCAAGGCTGACCCAACCTTGTGCCCTCGAGAGATGTCTCCAGTGAAGAATCATGAGAGTTATGTGCCACCAACTCAGTCCCATGGTTGCAAGCTATGTCTCCATGTTTGTTCATTTCTCTAGCCGGCATGACTTCCTCACAGGATGCCTCAAGCTCTTCCTCCCTTTGAATTCCTTATGCAATCTATGATAATTAATCCATCATCCTTTTGCTCCTCGATTCATCCTACATTTTAAAGAGATTAACAATAGTTCAGAAAATCAAACTACCTTGAAGAGGAATATACAGACCAATGCTATAAAATAACTAGAAGCATACATGATTCACTATTCCCAATGTCATTGCATGAATTATTATTAACTACATGATTATTTAAATCTATGATCATTATTCAAAGGTACAAAAATACTTATCTCTTTATTGTTGGTCAATTCTACAGATATCCAGCCAGCGATGCCTTTCCAGATTTCGATCTCCATATCTTTCCCTGATCCTACTACTCCTTTTATATCTATGTATCTTCATATGTTCCTCTTTGTAAAAATCCTGAACATTGATACACATGGATATTCTCCAGAAATTGCATCCAAGAAGAGTTACACAATGCAAATGGAGGCTGTTTGAATTGGTATGCGGCTGCTTAGAGAAGTCTGTGTCTTTTCTTTACCTAACTCCTAAATTACTAGCTTGTTAAATCACCAGCTTTATCGACAGTAGAATTATCTGAGATTTGCTTCAACTTTCTCTAAAATACAGCGCTCAGGAATAATATTATATATATAAAAAGTCTTCCAATATTACGTGCCTTCAATAATATAACTTTTGTTTGTATACTTAAGATACATGTCACCTGAAGATTTAATTCAGTAATGGTAATCAACTCCAAGCTGGCACAACCTGGGCAATATTAATATCTGAACTTAATTCCTTGCAAATAAAATAAACGACAACCTTTAGGACTATCAACTACCAAAATCAACACCTTTCAACGACTCTTGGTTTTTTTTTTTTTGTGTTGTGACTTCCTCAATCTGAGCGGCCTCCTAAATAATTGTTTCAACTCTACAAGAGCGCCTTGACCATGTATTTGAGTTCTCAGTATTCGATTCTTCAGGCATCAATCATTCGACACTTCTGATGCAATTCAACTCTCAAGATTCTCATAAACCAACAACTCCAAAAATCACAATTTCCTTTCACAAGGTTTCATACGACACCCTTCATATTAACTACATCCTTCCTTTGATGACTCAGCATATGGTCACATATCGCATATCTGAAGGAATGGCATCTATTATTTGAAGCGGCTATTAATAACTAGACTCTTGTTTCCATACGACATCCTGAAGAATGATGATATTGAATAGCAGCTGAATACTCGACTCTAGGTATTACAATAATCGTCCAGCTACTTGACGGGTTTAGTGGAGTATAAACTTTTCGTCTTCATCCCATAACACCTTTTCTTGG
The DNA here is from genome assembly GCA_007258455.2 of Sequoia sempervirens. Taxonomy (NCBI): domain Eukaryota; kingdom Viridiplantae; phylum Streptophyta; class Pinopsida; order Cupressales; family Cupressaceae; genus Sequoia; species Sequoia sempervirens. The sequence goes on along the minus strand of VDFB02148602.1, from coordinate 261,925 downwards.
AAGAATTCATATGTAATCGTCGTCTTATACTGCTTAGCCAAATCTGATCAGATCTTTTCTAAATCCGCTCTGATACCATGTTAATTTTCATATCAGAAATGTGAATAAGCAGAAAATACAACACAAAAAACAATGAACACTGAATTTACCTTGGGAAAGCCCTCCTACTTGAGGGAGAAAATGTTGGAAATGTTGTCATTGATGTCAAAGGCAATGGATAAGTTTGTTGAACGTATTATCATTGATGTCAAATAGAGTTCATGGTATGATGTATATTCAGTTTAAAGATCTTAATCAGATCACTCAGATTGGAGCATATTACTTTGGCTTAGATGTTATAATACCAAGCTAGAGTCAATGTGAAAGAGATGATCAGGTATCTGTATAAAGAGTTGTGAGTGATCAAACACTGGCTGTTCGAAGTAGGAAACAAATGATAATTCCATACTGAGCTTTGTCTAAGCTTAGTCACTGCCTGCGTAAGGCATTGCATACTTTCTTTTGTGTGGCAAGGATCATAGAGATTGAAAGTTGAAAGCAATGTTAGAGGCACTACCCAATGTAATGACTTCCCTGTGGAATTTACAAAAGATGAGTATAATGGAGGAGTAGTGGCCAATGCCTCAAAGGAGAGTCGATGATATTGCTGCTGGAGTATTCAACTACAATTAATCAAAAGAATTAATATTTAAAGAATCGATAAAGACAAGACAGTGATAGGAAAGAATCTGGAAGAGGCAGTAGATAAAATCTCAAGTGCAGATCAGAACCATAAAAATCAGGCCCGAATGAAAAATAAAATACAAAGTTCGAATAAAAAAAAAAATGAAGAGTTACAGATTATAAATCAAAACTGATTAAATTATTTAACAAGTGGTTAGGAATAATCAGATTCGAGTATGCATATAAGATGAAAAGGCGCGACATGCATAAAAATTGAAAGAGTGCGATTTTGAACAGACGTATTCTTAAATGGATGCAAATATGAATGGGTACGTTCTTTTCTAAAAGTCGTGTTGTTCAACATGCTAACAATTGAGAGAGTACGATTTTTGAACAGACGTATTCTTAAATCTCAATGGATACAGATTTGAATGGCTGCGTTCTTTTCTAGAAGTCGTGTTTTTTTGTTGAAAAGACGTATTCCCTCTAAACAAAAGATATTTGTTAAAAAGTCTATCAAAAAGACGTAAACTCCAAATACTACACGTCTCTTAAGTGATTTCCCAACAGATTTCTAAGATCATATTTACTAAAAAGAGAAACGTAGCTGAGAATATGTCAAACTGATCATTATATGAGGAAAGTCGAAATAATTAAATCAAAGATCATTAAGGCCTTGAGTCAAATCTGAAGAGATGCTTTCTTTGGTAACTGAAATGATGTATTATTACAATCTGTGTCTAACAGATTGTAATCTGTGTTAAGAAATCTTTCAAGACAAAACACAAGATGAAAAGGGATGAAAAAGCAGTCACAATGTTTCATCAAAATGATGTAATCTTTGAGCAAAGTATATATGCATCTTTCAAATTCAGTTTACTTTGTGGTTGTGTAATTAAAGACTTGCAGATCAGTCAGATTCCTACCTCCTTGTGTGGGCTGAAGGTGATATCTTGGATCACATAGAGCAGATTGGAGAGTTGGGCATGTGCAGATCAGATTGAGGGCAGTCTCACTTCCATCAAGTCAAGGTTTGGTGCCTTGCATTAGGGGTTGGTGCTCCTTGTAGGCAGGTGTCTACTAAATTCTGGAGAGGTCTAGGTGTTCCTTGTGGAAGTTATTCTACAAAATCATCTCATTGTAAATTTGTAGGTTGGTGCCTACTTGAAAAAGAAATTACTTCAATAAAATTGTGTCAACTTGTGGAAATTGGTTCATATCAAAAAGTTGATTGTAATAAAGATTGAAAAGTTTTAAAAATAAAAGTTTGAGATTGATTTACTGATTCACCCCCCCCTCTCAGTAAATCTTTTGTGCTCTTCAATTGGTATCAGAGCAAGGTCCTTCTTTATAGCTTAATCGCTTGAAGGAGATCCTTAAGAGCACTTATGGCAAATCAAAGCAACATGGTGAAAGCACCCATCTTTGATGGGACTAATTATGCATTCTGGAATATCAAGATGGAAGCATACTTGAATGCACTTGGGTTTGATGTGTGGCAATCTGTTGTAGATGGGTATTCACCTCCAGCTACCCCTCCAACGGATCAAGCAGGAAAGAAGAGAAGTGAAGACAATGCAAAAGCTAAGCATGCTCTTCTTTGCAGCCTAACAGATTCTGAATTTACAAAAGTCATGAGGTGCAAATCAGCAAAAGAGATTTGGGACAAGCTTCAAAATATCTATGAAGGAGATGCAAAAGTTAAGAAAGCAAAGTTGCAAACTCATAGAAGAAAGTTGGAAACTCTCAAAATGGAGGATGATGAAGACATTGCTTCATATTTTCTTCGTGTTGATGAATTAGTGAATATCATGAGGGGACTTGGTGAAGAAATCAAGGATGAATTCATTATTGACAAAATTCTAAGATCTCTTTCTACAAAATTTGAGGCCAAAGTTGCAGCATTGGAAGAACTAACAAATCTAGACCAGCTGAAGAAGGATGAATTACATGGTATTCTTGCTGCCTATGAGATGAGGATTGAAGGTAAATCACCACAAAAGGAAGTCTCATTCAAAGCAACCAAAAAGGGCAAGAACAAGCATGAAGAAAAGGATGAAAAATCAAGTGATGAAGCTGAATCTTACTTCATGGGAAAACTTAAGAAAGGAAAAGGAAAATACAAAGGAAAATTTCCTTTTAAATGCTTCAATTGTGGAAAAGTTGGACATTATGCTTCAAAATGTCCTCAAAATGAAAGCAGTTCTAGTGAAGAAGAAAAGGAAATCAGCAATAAGAAAAAGGGAAAGAAGAATTTCAACTCAAAGAAGAAATTTCAAAAACATAAAAAGAGTTTTTATTCAAAGAAAGATAGCAGCTCCTCTGAAGAACAAAGTGAAGATAGCTCAAGCAATGAGGAAGATGAAATATTGTTTATGGCTGAATGTGAAGAACAAAAAGTTGAACAAGAATGTGAAGAAGAAGAAGAAATAGATCAAGATGAAGGAGAGGAAGTAGATCTTGAGGAAGAATTGCACTATGCTTACAAGAAAAATGAAGACTTGAAGAAGAAGGCTGCCAAGTACAAGTTGAAGATCAAAGAAATGACAAATGACTTGGAGAATTCAAGCAAAACCATTGAGGATTTGAGAACTCAAATCATGGAAGCTGAAAGAAATGAAGATGAATTGAAAAACAAACTCAATACAAAGGAGATGAAATGTGACAAGCTGGAGCAAGAGATAGCAATGCTAAAGTTGGAATTGGAGAAAGCAAAGGATCAACACTCAAAGATTGATGAAGAATCTAGCAAGCTGATTGAGCTAATGAAGGCTCAAGATTTTATTCAAAGCAAAATGGGAAGCAGTTTTGAAGAAAAATCCAAGAAGGTCACTAACTCCAAAGAAGATTTCAAGACTCTCTCAAACCAAGGAGAAGAAGATTGGATAAGTGCTGATTCTAAAAGAAGATTGAATAGTAGGCACTTCTATGCATTTAATGGCTATTGTTTTGTATGTAACAAATTTGGGCACAAAGCCTTAAATTGTAAAAATAAAGTGAAAAATAGTTCTAGCTACCTTAGGAGAGATAATAATCCTTTCACACCTTTAATAGACTATAATGATCTATGCTACAAATGTAAAAATCTTGGGCACAAAGCTCAAGCTTGTAGGTCAGTTTTTAATAACTCTCCAAAACAAAACAAGAAGGTAGATAAATCTATTAAGAGGAAAGAAATACCTATCAAAGTATGGAGGAAAAAGGAGAAATCAATGTTCATCCAAACTGCCTTACATGCTGAAAGTAAGAAGGATAGATGGTACATTGATAGTGGGTGCTCAAAGCACATGACAGGTGACAAGAGCAAATTCCTCTCTCTTGAACCTACTGATGAAGGAACAGTAAGATTTGGTGATAATTCAAGAAAACAAATAAAAGGAAAAGGAACACTCAGTCTAGATAATGGAAGAACAAAAACAGAAAATGTTTTGTATGTTAAGGGCCTAAAAGAAAATCTGCTAAGTGTAAGTCAACTTTGTGATCAAGGACATAGTATCACATTTCTTTCTAATACATGTGATATTAAGAAAGATGGAAAGCTGGTTGCTCAAGCTGAAAGGAAACAAAATTTGTATGTCCTAAAAGAGATAAGTTGTGAAAGCTGCAATTTAGTACAAGAGGATGAGAGTTGGTTGTGGCACAAAAGGCTAGGCCATCTAAACTTTGATAATATTGTCAAAATTAGCAAATCAAATGCTGTGAGAGATATGCCAAGGATAACAAAACCTTCTAATATCATTTGTAGAGAGTGTCAACTTGGAAAGCAAACAAAGTCAAGCTTTAAGTCTAAGGAGCATACTTCATCAAAACCATTAGAACTCATACATACAGATCTTTGTGGGCCAACAAAATCCAAAAGCATGAATGGAGAAAGATACTTTATGTTGCTGATTGATGACTTCTCAAGGATGACTTGGGTTGCATTCTTGAAAGAAAAATCTGAAGCTTTTGACAAATTCAAAGCCTTCAAGGAATTGGTTGAAAATGAGGCAAATTGCAAGATAAAATGCCTTAGATCAGACCGAGGAGGAGAATTCACATCAAAAGAATTTGAAAATTTCTGCATAGAACATGGAATTAAAAGGCAATTTTCTGCAGCAAGAACCCCTCAACAAAATGGGGTTGTAGAAAGAAGAAATAGGACGGTTCAAGAAATGGCAAGGGCAATGCTAAATGAAAACAAGATAGCAGATTCCTTTTGGAAAGAAGCAATTCATACAGCAGTTTACATCCTGAATCGTGCACAAATAAGATTGAACAATGAGAAGACACCTTATGAACTTTGGAAAGGAAGACCAACAACTGTCAAGTACTTCAAAATTTTTGGAAGCACTTGCTACATTAGAAGAGATGAAGAAGATTTGAGCAAATTTGATACAAGAGCAGATGAGGGAATCTTTCTTGGCTACTCATCAAAAAGTAAAGCATATAGATGCTACAACAAAAGAACTCACAAAATTGTTGAAAGTGCTAATGTAAGAATTGATGAAGGGAAGCAATTCAAAGAAGTTGGACAAAGTGATCACCATGTTCAAACTATGAATGAAGAAGACAAAGATGATGAGGACTCCCAAGAGGAAGAAAAAGAGGAAGAGGCAAAAGAAGGAGAATCTTCACAAAAGACTCCCATGAAGATACCAAAGACACCTTCCAAGTTTGTTCAAAAGAACCATCCTGAAGATTTGATTCTTCAAGATAGATGTAGATCTACAAGGAGAATGGTGAATTACAATGAAGATTGTCATGCAGCTTTTCTATCTCAAGTTGAGCCTGAAACTTTTGAAGAAGCAAGCAAAGACAAAAGTTGGATTGATGCAATGAATGAAGAATTGGATCAAATAGAGAAAAATGAAACTTGGGAAATTGTTCCAAGACCAAAAGATAAGAATGTAATTGGCACAAAATGGGTTTTTAGAAACAAATTAAATGAAGATGGTAAAGTCACAAGGAACAAAGCAAGGTTAGTGTGCAAAGGCTATGCACAAGTTGAAGGAGTAGACTTTGAGGAAACCTTCGCACCAGTTGCAAGGATTGAAGCAATTAGAATGTTTTTATCCTATGCAAGTCACAAAAGGTTTAAAGTTTATCAAATGGACGTCAAATCTGCTTTTCTTAATGGAGATTTAGAAGAGGAAGTTTATATTGAACAACCTGAAGGCTTCCTACTATCAAAAGACATGGATTATGTGTGCAAGTTAAAGAAAGCTCTCTATGGGCTTAAACAAGCTCCTAGAGCTTGGTATTCTAGACTTGACAAATATCTCAAAGAGCAAGGTTTCAAAAGGGGAGATGTAGACAGCAATCTATACATCAAAGAAGAGGATGGACACTTATTAATTGTGGTGGTATATGTAGATGACATCATTTTTGGTGGAGACAAGGATAGAATGTGCAAAGAATTTTCATCATGCATGCAAAAAGAGTTCGAGATGTCAATGTTGGGAGAATTATCCTTCTTTCTTGGGCTGCAAATTTCACAATTAAGCAAAGGTATTTTTGTCTCCCAAACTAAATATGTGAAAGAAATGTTAAAAAGGTTTAGGATGGAAGGTTGCAATCCTGTTAGTACTCCTATGGTTACAGGTTGCAAGCTAAGTAAAAATGATGAATCCCAAGATGTGAATCAAACACTTTATAGATCAATGATTGGAAGTTTGTTGTATCTAACTTCTACAAGACCAGACATAATGCAAGCTGTTGGAGTTGTGGCAAGATTTCAAGCAGCACCAAAAGAAACACATGTTCATGCAATAAAGCGTATATGCAAATATTTGAAAGGCACAATGGATTATGGTCTATGGTACCCTAGCAGCAATGATTTCACTTTTGAAGCATACACAAATGCTGATTGGGCTGGTAATGTAGATGATAGAAAAAGTACAAGTGGAGGAGCCTTTTTTCTTGGAGGAAATCTAGTGTCTTGGATAAGCAAAAAACAAGAATCTGTCTCTCTATCTACAGCAGAAGCTGAATATATTGCAGCAGCAGCATGTTGCACTCAACTTTTATGGATGAGACAAACTTTAAAAGACATCAAGGTAGAGTATGGTCATCCTTGCACCATATATTGTGATAATACTAGTGCAATCAATATATCCAAGAATCCAGTGATGCACTCAAGAACCAAGCACATACCTATTAAGTATCACTTTTTGAGAGAACAAGTGGGAGAAGGACAAGTGTGTTTAGAATATATAACTACAAAAGAGCAAATTGCTGATATATTTACTAAACCACTTCCAAGAGATACATTTGAATATCTAAGAGACAAATTGGGAGTTGTTCCACATCCATCAAGTTAATTGATGGAAGCATGTATTCAGGGGGAGCTACACACAAAATCTTGTAGCTTCATGGAGCTGAAATATTGTTAGAAGTCCCTTTGCCATTGATGTCAAAGGGGGAGAGAAGTAGAATGGAGGAGAGTTAGAAGTGATGAGGAAGAATATGTTGCCATCAATGACAAAGGGGGAGATTGTTGGAAATGTTGTCATTGATGTCAAAGGCAATGGATAAGTTTGTTGAACGTATTATCATTGATGTCAAATAGAGTTCATGGTATGATGTATATTCAGTTTAAAGATCTTAATCAGATCACTCAGATTGGAGCATATTACTTTGGCTTAGATGTTATAATACCAAGCTAGAGTCAATGTGAAAGAGATGATCAGGTATCTGTATAAAGAGTTGTGAGTGATCAAACACTGGCTGTTCGAAGTAGGAAACAAATGATAATTCCATACTGAGCTTTGTCTAAGCTTAGTCACTGCCTGCGTAAGGCATTGCATACTTTCTTTTGTGTGGCAAGGATCATAGAGATTGAAAGTTGAAAGCAATGTTAGAGGCACTACCCAATGTAATGACTTCCCTGTGGAATTTACAAAAGATGAGTATAATGGAGGAGTAGTGGCCAATGCCTCAAAGGAGAGTCGATGATATTGCTGCTGGAGTATTCAACTACAATTAATCAAAAGAATTAATATTTAAAGAATCGATAAAGACAAGACAGTGATAGGAAAGAATCTGGAAGAGGCAGTAGATAAAATCTCAAGTGCAGATCAGAACCATAAAAATCAGGCCCGAATAAAAAATAAAATACAAAGTTCGAATAAAAAAAAAAATGAAGAGTTACAGATTATAAATCAAAACTGATTAAATTATTTAACAAGTGGTTAGGAATAATCAGATTCGAGTATGCATATAAGATGAAAAGGCGCGACATGCATAAAAATTGAAAGAGTGCGATTTTGAACAGACATATTCTTAAATGGATGCAAATATGAATGGGTACGTTGTTTTCTAAAAGTCGTGTTGTTCAACATGCTAACAATTGAGAGAGTACGATTTTTGAACAGACGTATTCTTAAATCTCAATGGATACAGATTTGAATGGCTGCGTTCTTTTCTAGAAGTCGTGTTTTTTTGTTGAAAAGACGTATTCCCTCTAAACAAAAGATATTTGTTAAAAAGTCTATCAAAAAGACGTAAACTCCAAATACTACACGTCTCTTAAGTGATTTCCCAACAGATTTCTAAGATCATATTTACTAAAAAGAGAAACGTAGCTGAGAATATGTCAAACTGATCATTATATGAGGAAAGTCGAAATAATTAAATCAAAGATCATTAAGGCCTTGAGTCAAATCTGAAGAGATGCTTTCTTTGGTAACTGAAATGATGTATTATTACAATCTGTGTCTAACAGATTGTAATCTGTGTTAAGAAATCTTTCAAGACAAAACACAAGATGAAAAGGGATGAAAAAGCAGTCACAATGTTTCATCAAAATGATGTAATCTTTGAGCAAAGTATATATGCATCTTTCAAATTCAGTTTACTTTGTGGTTGTGTAATTAAAGACTTGCAGATCAGTCAGATTCCTACCTCCTTGTGTGGGCTGAAGGTGATATCTTGGATCACATAGAGCAGATTGGAGAGTTGGGCATGTGCAGATCAGATTGAGGGCAGTCTCACTTCCATCAAGTCAAGGTTTGGTGCCTTGCATTAGGGGTTGGTGCTCCTTGTAGGCAGGTGTCTACTAAATTCTGGAGAGGTCTAGGTGTTCCTTGTGGAAGTTATTCTACAAAATCATCTTATTGTAAATTTGTAGGTTGGTGCCTACTTGAAAAAGAAATTACTTCAATAAAATTGTGTCAACTTGTGGAAATTGGTTCATATCAAAAAGTTGATTGTAATAAAGATTGAAAAGTTTTAAAAATAAAAGTTTGAGATTGATTTACTGATTCACCCCCCCCTCTCAGTAAATCTTTTGTGCTCTTCAGAAAAACCCAGCAAGATATTCTCTTATAAATCAGAAATAATAGTGCAGAAATAGCACTCAAAATCAGGGCCTAGCAAGGCCGAATCTCATACAATGAATATGCACTTGAAGATAGTGCGATTTCCTTAAATACACAAAATAGTAACACTTCTCCTTGAAGCGAATCTGCTGCTCTAGAAGGCGAACCTGTTGTTGAAGAATAAGAATTGGAATGGAATGATTTGATGCTAAAATGTGGAGATTCTATCTCCCTTATATAGCAAGCTAGGCGACCTCCCTTCTAGGGCCGACCTAGAAAAATACAATATTTGTTTATAATGCAAAGGCTGACCTGCCTTGAATTAATTTTTCTTTAAGAGAAAATATCTCCTGCCGCTACAAAACACTAACACGTGGCCAGAGCAGGAGGCTTAGCCACGGCCTGCTAATTGCCCTTCTTCTGATCAGACCTGTAGAAACAAATAAAAGACTTAGCACCATACAGATGTGCGGTGAAGGAAAGAGTAATGGCATGAATTCATAGGTTGGGTTTGCGTCCAGACTTGAGAGCAAGATGCAAGGGGCTACGTCCCTATAACTTGCATGGAGAGATTCTCTGTCATGTCCCCGGAATTGTAACACCAAATACGAAATATTGAGACAAAAATAAATAAACCAAATATCAAAATAATAACGATGAAATGACAGAACATATATATATATATATAAGCAATTTTATTATAAAGATAATATTAATATATAATATTAACAATTATTATAATCATTTATTATAATGATACTATGATATAAATACAAATATAAATAAAGATATTATAATTATAGATAATATTATAATAATATTTAATCTCTTTTTGTCTCCTATAAGATAAACTAATAAATACATACTTCCACAAACTATAATAAAGGAAAATATATAACAAGAAAAAAAAGATAAAAGATAAAATAAAAATAATATCAAAATAAAGTCAATTACGAAAGAAGCTGACCCTCATTCGGTTCCAAACAAAATTCATATGAAAGGTGATGTCCCTTCTAAAGAAACGTATCTCTTCATGGAGATATAATAAATGTAGTTTGTGAATAAAGGTAGGGAAAAGACATGGAAAAAAAGACATCGAATGGAGATAAAAGCTGACGGAAGGAGAAAGGAAGTCTACGGAAGCAGCTGGAAAATCATAGGAAAGAAATATAGTAAGAGATATCTTCTGGAAAGATGCTGGGGCTGCATGAACATAATTGGGGGAAAGAAAAAGAAGAATATATTCAGACAGAGGTCTAAAAGAGAACAGAAATCATCGTGGCAGGTAAAGAAGAAGAAATATCTGCAGTCCCGTCAGCAGTAGCATGGTAAGCATTTTATAAATTTTAAATAATAGGTAAGTAATTTCTGTTACAAAATAAATAATAACAATTTATGTGGAAACTAATTAAAAGATAAATAAATGATAATAAATGAAGGAATTAAGAATGTAGTAAGGGTTGGTGTTTAACATATACGTTTTATATATATATATATATATATATATATATATATATAGTATGTTTTCTGTATATACAATTCATATGTTGATAAATAGAATTTGGTAATTGATAATTATATATTCATATATATATATATATATATATATATATATTGAGATTCATAAATATCTCATAGGTGGTGGACATACAATATATACATATAATACATATATATATATATAACATATTATTTACGATTAACCAATAATGATGCTTGTAGTAATTATTGAGCCTTATAGGTAATAACGATTTTATTCATTCCCTATGATGTTAATGGTATAATAGAGTTCCATCTATGGGATCTCGAAAGATACTTTGTACTCATAAAACATATTATAGGGGATTCGTTTATAGTGAGTAATAGGGAGGAAATGAATAATCCTTTGACAAGAAACAAATAATGATATTGTTTTTGATCTAACTAGATGATATTATTGATTTCTAACGTCTCTAATGCCTCTTTGAGAAACACTTTGAATGCAAGATCCGGGTTTAAGTGCTTCTACTAGAAAGGGGCCATTACATTCTCATCCAAATTCATGATATTCAAACTCCACCAAGAAACTAATATGTATACGAGTTTATTGCTTCCTTCAAATGAAGTCAGCCACAAACAAAAATGCCTTAAAGAGGTCAGCCACATAAAAATAAAAATAAAAATTAGTTATTTAAATTCGAATTCAGATATTGGTGTTTAGAAACACCTTTCTCGCCATGACACCAAATTGGGCCGACCTTAAGGTGAGGGGACATGACAGTCCTCCCCGCCTGGGTGTTGCTTGCCCTCAAGCAACTTCAGATTTGGATGATTAAAGATCTCGACACCCTCCCATGTGGTGTTGTCGATGGGGAGGTTCTTCCATTTCACTAGGTACTTCGGAATAACTTTATTTCACAGCCTTTTTTCCCTCACGTCCAACACTGTCTCAGGCTCGAGTATCAACTTGCCCTCGTCATCAAGAGGAGGCAACTCCACGAAGGCTGTAATCTGCTGCCTCAATGCCTTTTTCAAGCACGATACATGGAATATGTTATGAATCCTGCTACCCCTGTCACTCACAATATTCTTGGGCAATCCATGAAGTTCAAATATTTCCCTAAAGAGCAGATCAGCCTGTGGAGCCTTAAAATCTGAAGTAATGGCATGAAAAAGAGCATACTTTGTAAGCCAATCAACCACCACATAAATGCAATCCTTACCTTGTACCTTTGGCAACCCCATGATGAAATCCATGGAGATGCTCTCCCATTTCTGACTTGGAATGGGTAGGGGCTGCAACAACCTTGTTGGAAAGACGTGCTCAGATTTGTTTTGTTGGCATACCACACACTCTCTAACATGCTGTAAAACATCATTCTTCAATCCTTTCCATGAGAAACGCTCCCTCGCTTGTATGTCTTGTAGAAACCCAGGTGACCAACAAGTGGAGTATCATGACATGCCCTCAAAATCCTCTCTTTGACCTTTGAATTGGGCACAATATACACACAACCTTTGTAGAGGATAAGATCTTCAATGACCTTGAACTTATCATCAAGCACCTTTCCTTCTAAAATATCAATGGAGAAAGAATCTTTGGCATACTTAGATAATATGGCAGCCTTCCAATCAGCAGAAATATTATATATAGAACAAAAATAAGGATTCCTAGAGAGTGCATCAACCACCACATTATTCTTCCCTTTCACATATTCAATATCAAAATCATAAGCTTGAAGTTTGCTTACCCACTTTTGCTGTCTATCGTTCAAGTCACGTTGATTGAGGAGGAACTTGAGGCTGTTATGATCGGTCTTCACCACAAATTTCCCACAAACTAGGTACTTTTTGAATTTGGCAAGAGCATGCATGATTGCCAACATCTCCTTATCATAAATAGAGAAAGTTTTTTCTGCATCCTTAAGCTTCCTACTCTCATATGCTATTGGGTGCCTGTTTTGTATCAAGACTGCTCCAATCCCTTCTCCTGAAGCGTCACACTCTAGCACAAAGGGGAGTGAGAAATCTGGAATAGCCAAGATGGGGCATGAACTCATGACCTCCTTGAGTCTGTCGGAAGCTCGTTGCAATGTGGGATCCCAAGAGAAAGCCCCTTTCTTTGTTGGATTAGTCAAGGGGGCTGCAAGTTGTGAGAACCCCTTTACAAACCTCCTATAGTAGTTGCACAATCCTACAACACCTCTCAATTGTGACAAGTTCCTTGATCTTGGCCAATCTTGTATTGCTTTTATTTTTTCCTCATCAACACTAACCCCTTGGGCACTAATGTTATGCCCCAAATATAGAATCTTAGTCAATCCAAACTCAGATTTTGACATCTTGGTGTGGAATGATTGCTGCTCAAGTATGCCAAGAACCTCATCTATGTGCTTCAAGTGATCCTCCCAAGTTCTACTATAGATCAAGATGTCATCAAAGAATACCAAAACATATTTCCTCAACTAGGAAATGAATACCTGGTTCATACATGACTGAAATGTAGGAGGGGCATTGGTTAACCCAAATGGCATGACCAAGAACTTGTAATGCCCATAATGACACTTGAAAGCTGTTTTGTGCACATCCTCTTCCCTCATTCTTATTTGGTGATACCCCGAATGCAAGTCAATCTTGGAGAAGTAGACTACACCATGAAGCTCATTGATCAACTCATTGATCCTGGGAATGGGATAGCAATTTTTGATTGTCCTCTTATTGAGTGCTCTATAGTCAATGCACATCCTCAACGTTCCATCCTTTTTCTTGACCAACACCACTGAGGAAGCAAAAGGGCTAGAGCTTGGACGAATGTGCCCTATGTCAAACAATTCCTTGATTGTTTTCTCTATCTCCTCCTTGTATGCTCTCGGATGACGGTAGGGTGTAGTGATGACAGGTTTGGCTCCTTCCTCAAGCTCAACCACATGCTAGAAACCCCTCTTCGAAGGCAGGCCATGAGGTATGTCATCAAAAACCTTGCTGTAACTCTCCAAAATGGGCTGAATATCAAGGTGGAAGGTCTTCACTTCCTTGTAAGGTTTAGTATCTGTGATCAAGCATTCGGCTGCCCAAGCAATTTGATCTCTACAAAATGCTCTCTCCATACGCTTAGTTGAAACTGCCATGGGGCCACCGTTGGAGAGGCTACGAAGAGTCACCTTCTTCCCATTAGCTTTGAACTTAAGCTCCATCATTTGGTAGTTCTGTGTGTATTCTCCGAGTGAGTGCAACCATTGCACTGCAAGAGCCATCTTGGTATTTCCTATACCAATCACATAGAAGTCATCTCTCATCTTATGGCCACCAAGAGTCAAATTCAGCTGCTGGATTCTTCGATTGTATGGAAGAATGTATCCATCTGCCACTATAACGTTGAACCCTCCAAAATCCTCTGTCTTCAATCCCAATTTAGCCACTAATTCTCATCGATAAAATTATGAGTGGCCCCACTATCAATCAAGACATTCACTTGCTGCCCTTGTAAAACTCCTTTGACTCGAAATGAATGGTACCTTGGCGCTCCTGATAGGGCTGCAAGGGTTCCTCCTGGATGCTCTTCTCCTTTGGGTTTGTAATCTTCTTCAATCACCGTTAATTCTGGATCAGCCTCTTCTTCTTCGGAATCATCACCCGGATAGACCTCAATGTAATGTATCTGACCCTTCCCTAAACAATGATAACCTTTCTGCGATGGTGCCTTGTAGTCAAAACATAACGACCTCCTTTGAAGCTCATTCTTTGACATTTCCGAAGGAATGGGTCTGAATGGTGCCTTTCTTGGGGGTGGAAGGTCTCCTTGAGGAAACTTCTTGGCCATGACTGGTGGAGCCTTACTAGAGTGTGGTTTGCCCTTTATGGATGAGTCTTCCAAGTTTAAAGCCCTCCTAATGGCGTCTTGGAGTGTACTTGGAACCAAAGCTTTTACCAAGCCTCTAAGGGGTTTGGAGAGGCCTTCAACGAAGAGGACTATGAGCCTTCTTTCTGTCACATTTGGAACCATCACTACTAATCTCTCAAACTTAGCAACATAGTTCTCTACCTTATCCCCTTGCTTTAGCTGTCCCAACTCTCGAAAGTGAATTTCTCGATCCTTCCTATCGAATCTCTCTGTTAATCTTTGACTGAATTCTTCCAATGCCTTGATGGAATTGTGGACTTGTGTCACCATGCCATGATACCACCATCCGTGGGCCAAACCTTCAAGATGTAAGGTTGCGAACTTGACAGCCTCTTCTTCAAACATGGGATTCAAGGAGAAGTAAGTGTCCAATTTTTGCTACCAAGCCCTTGCTGATGAACCTCTTGAACCATCGAAAACTCAAATAGTGATTTTGCCCAAACGATATTGGATGTCCTTCCTTTCTTCATGCCTTCTCCTATGCCCTTTTTTTGTCTTCATATCGTGGAATTCTGAAAAGGTCGCATCCCTACGAAAGGCTAGACTTTGAACTTGAAATCATTATACAATTTTGCCATGTCCTCGTCTTGGTCGGGTGGTGTCTCTGCTTCATTTTCTGCCCCTTGATCCAAAAATTTGGCTTTGAAAAACTTGGTGGAGGCTGCTAGTCTTTGCACCCCCAAACTGCTGCTTTCCATGGCAATTGATACTGTTTTACCAGCTCCCAGTTGCTGGTTCAATCCCCTCAACAGTTGAACCATCTCAGCCATAGTGTCCATACCACCGAAATGATCCTTCATGGTGGATTGAAATTCTCTGGACTCCCTGACGAACTGCTGTCCATAATCATCCTTATCACCCATTGCCTTCTTCCTCTCTCTGAGATTATATCTCAGATCTCTGTCACTCATGAATTGCTGCATGTTTGGTAGGTCGAGTGGCTCTGATACCACTGTAAGGTGCTTGCTCAAAAATGATAATATACTACTTCTCAAACAGGATCAAAAACTTGTATTCACCTAGAAACTCAGTAAATCACAGTAAATGCCTGCTCAGAATGAGAGCACAAACATCCGCAAAAACCAGATCACAGTAAATTTACTAATTGGACGCTCACTTCACAGATATTAGATAACACGGAATTTGACCAAAAAACCAAAGAAACAATACTGTTACTGATTGGTCTTCAGAGACAAACAAACAACAAGAAGTCCTCAGTTCAAGTATAAAAGCTTTGCAGATCTGTCCACATTAATTGACTAACATGCTTTCTCAGTTTAGATCAGACTGAGAGATCAGTGCGGTGGTATATACTATATAGAGACAATCAATAAATTGTTGTGCCCCTAACACTTTGAGGATACTCCATGAATATGCGGTGCAACTCTGAGCAGTCCTTAGTGGCTGAATCTGGCAGACACCAGGCAGTTGCAATGTTCACAGTTTTCAAGTGAAGACCTTTCAGATGTTATGTGGTCGGACTCTGCTTCAAATTGATCTCCAAGGACAGATTGATTCTTCTAAGTTATATGTTTTGGAGATGGCGTGATCGTATCCAAAGATAGTGTGCTCTGAGTATCCAAGTTCGACCCTGCTGGTGAATGATTCGCACCCTGCTGAAATTGTTCTTTGCAATGACTGCCCGTATGTGATAATCGACCAGGTATGGATGAGCGTGGCCAGAGCAGGAGGCTCGGCCATGGCCTGCTAATCGCACTTCTTCTGATCAGACCTGTAGAAACAAATAAAAGCCTCAACACTATGTAGATGTGTGGTGAAGGAATGTGTAGTGGCACAAATTCACAGGCTGGGTTTGCGTCCAGACCTGAGAGCAAAATGCAAGGGGCTATGTCCCTACAGCTCGCACGGAGAGATTCTCATCCAAATTCGTGACATTCAAACTCCACCAAGAAACTAATAATATATATATGAGTTTATTGCCTCCTTCAAATGAAGTCAGCCACAAACAAAAATGCCTTACTTAAAGAGGTCAGCCACATAAAAACAAAAATAAAAATTATTTATTTAAATTTGAATTCAGATATTGGTGTTTAGAAACACCTTTCCCGCCATGACACCAAATTGGGCCGACCTAAGGTGAGGGGACATGACAGATCTTCTTTTGTATCTCTTCCACTTGATAGCTATTGAAGAGCCAAGCTGAGGAGTAATATATGTTGTAGGAGGCTAGGATCTTTTGACATACTTGAGCCCTCCCAGCCAGGGAGAGGTACCCTTTGTTCCAACTGTTTAGTTTCTTCTCAATTTTTTTCTTCACCCACTCCCACATATCTCTCAGGTTGGGGCATACTGCAAATGGAATTCCCAAGTATCTTACTATTTTATTGGACCCCCCCATTGCAGCCCCAATTTTTCAAACCAGGGAGGTTGTTTCTCATCCGAGCTAAGCATGATAGATTTGGGAGATTCTTGAAACCTGCTGCTTTTTCCAAGAGATCTAATTTAGCCACGAGGTGTCCCACATTCTCTTCCTTAAGCCTTATGACTAGAGCCGTGTCGTTTGCAAACTGTAGGTTTATTAATTCCTCTTTATTTGGGAGGATTAGACCATTTACTTTGGGGCTTAGGTGATTATCTTTGAGGATATAATGAAGGGCATCATCAGCTACTATCACAAACAATGTTGGGGCTGGGGGGCAGTCTTGCCTTATTGATCTCTGTATTTCAAATTCCCTTGTCAGTCCTCCATTTATCTCTATTTGTGCATTTGCATCCTTCATTAGTGTTTCTATCATTCTGCAGAGTCTCCAAAGGCTTCCAGGACCATTATTATGGATGGCCACTCAATTCTGTCATATGCCTTTTCAAAATCAACCAATGGCATCCCCATGTTTTGGCCTCAGATTTTGGCCCCCTCCATCCTTCCCAACTTGTTAGAAGGTTCTCAAGGATGTATCTCGTTTTGATAAACCTTGTTTGTGTGTTGTTGATAATCTTTGGTATCAGCTCTGCCATTCTTAGGGCTATGGCTTTAGCAAAGATTTTATAGGAGACGTTTAATAGGGTTATAGGTCTCCAATTCTTGACAAGTGCCTTGTCTCCTTCCTTAGGGATCAATTTAATGATACATTTGTTTATCTTGTTGCCCAGAGAACCAAAAATAGTTTCCTCTGTGTAAACATTAAGGAGTTCCTCACTCACCCAACCTATATTCTTCTTATAGAATTCAATAGGGATACCATCCACCCTCGGGGACTTGTCATTGCTCAAGGCCAGGATTGCAGCCTTGACGTCCTCTAGGGTTAGGTGGCAATTCAGTTTGCTAGCTTCTTGGTCAGAGATTTTCGTTGGAATTAGCTTTTACACTCCTCCCTTGCCTTTTGGCTTTGCTCATTATTGCCTTCAGAAGTGAACAAGTCTTTCAAAATTTGGCCAGTCTTTAGTAAGAGGCTATAACTGCGATCAAGGGGTTTTTGATGTATGGTGGGGGCTATGACAAGGATTGGTTAGCTCTATAAGTTTGTCTATGATGATGTGCTTCCCTATGCCTTAACAAGAAGGAAGATGAATACATAAGGAAACAATGTTTACTTTGGACCATAGTTCTTAGGAAAGTCCGTTATAAGAGTCTGGACTGTGTCCCCACTCCTCTATACTCACAATTTCTAGTGACTACTTTTACATGTAATTTAGCCATATTCTTATTTTTTTACTCAGAGACTTTAATTTGAAGGGCATCCCTTTCACAGGGGCTTCACCTAATAAACTTGTGACATATTATCTTTTTTTGTAGGGCAATAAATAATACCCCTAATACCATTTCTATCTATTGATATTCTATTTTTAAAAGTCCTTGATATACTTTTCCAATAAAAATATCCCCTATTTACCTTATCTACCCATTTTTTTATAGAGAAATTTTGTATCCCCTTTTAAACTTTTTAATATCTTATATATGCCCCTCATAATATAAATGATATATGTCATGACCACCACTCTCACATCTAATTTCTGGACCATTAAAACTAAAAGGTTCAAAAGATTGACTTAAGAGATGATCACCCACGTAAAATTTTGATCAAGGACTATGGGGAGAAAATAATTTTTGAAGAGAATTCCGTTAAAACTGATTATAAATATTCTAGGAAATATTTATATCATGTCAAATGTGTACTCACAATGTGTTCAATGCACGTCCATTAGTTTGAAAACAATGTGAATGGGAAAACATTAAAGTGTATTTTTAGTAGATATCGATATCATGACTCAAAAACAAAATTAATGAATATATTAAAATTTGAAATGTGCTCAAATTACAATATACATCGGATGTTTGTGAGTGCAGCTAGTAAATTATTCGTCATATTATTGATTTTAGAAAATCTTTATAAACTAATCTCGTTTCCTAATTTTAACTAATTTACATGGAAAAGAATATTTAGAAGACAGGGTAAAATACAAAAAGGCTATGAGGCCATGCAATTAGTGCCCTATTAATGGATTATCATGTTTGGTCCCATACAAATTTAAATGTAGATCTTCATCTTGGAATGCAAAGATTATATATATATAGTCCTCATCCATTACATCTCAATATATATAAGCTAGGGATAATTCAAAGTAATCCTTCTACCCTCAAATACTTAGGCACATACTGGTCTTGCTTGTCTTTATTGAAGACCCCCAATATGAATAACTATTAAGTGTAGTATAGTCTTGCCCACCTGGGAATCTCCTATGGTCCTCATCACTGTACTGTACCTGTACCCTCATATCTTCAAGTAACTATGTTTTGACCATTCAAATTCATATTTATTGCATACTCTGCTTTTATGCTTATTATATTTTGTGGCATCTTATCTTTAAGCAATTCCTTTTCTAATTATTGCAGATGGAGATCATGCTTGGGATGGTTCCTTCACAAATGGTATTATTGTTTTCTTTCAATTTATTATTATCGAATAGAATATACATATTCTGAAATGATTGCTTAATACAAGCACACAATATGTGTATGAGATCCTTGCAGTTGCCCAGTTTTCGCCAAGCTTCAAATTTTTCTTCTCAACAACCAATACAAACAGGTCAGCCAGATTCTGTGATACAGTCTGGTCAACAGGGTCAGGCCCAATTACATTCAGTACACAGTCAAATTCTACCTGGACAACAAACCCAGATGCAAGTTGGACAGAATGGTCAGGCGCAATTGCTACAGCAAGCTCAGGCCCAAAACATGCCAATACAACTAATTCAAACACCTCTGGTGCAGCCTCCAATTCAAGTTCATCAGCAATCTCAATCTCAAGTTTCACAATCAATATCACAGTCCATTCAAACATTATCTCAAGGTCTGCATTTACCAGTTCAACCTACAATGCAGTCTCCTCAGAATGCAGTGATACAATCTCAAGTTACCCTGTTATTTTGGGTCAGTCTCAACAATCCACTATGGGGGATCTACATCAGCCACCACTACCCCAACAACCAAGGCCATCATTGCAATCCCATCAACCTTCAGGTCAGATGCAAAGTCAGCCAACTCAAAGTATGGCATATAAACAATCAAGTGCTCTGCATCAACAACCGTCACGGCCATTTTTTCAGGTATGTTGAATTGTTATATGGTTTAGGCTGATATTACTAATTTTGTTCAGTTAATAGGTGTTCACAAGAGATATTTGGTTAGTCTATTGGTTCATGTTTTCATGAAATTTGAATCTGTACAAATGATTTGCTGTTTTCAGCCAGGAAACTATTCACAATCAACACTTGGGATTTCTTTTCAGAAGCATAATCAACCACCATTGCCCAATCTACGTCCACCACAGCACTCTTATCAAGTCAGTAGGTTGTTTTTATGCATTATTAAATTTTAATAATTGTTTCTTCTGAATAGCTTTCAAAGATTGCTTATGTTTTAACTTTTCTTGCAGATAGGTTCTGGTACTGCAGTTGTCACAGTCTCACATGCAGGACCTGATCTAGTTGGCCAGATTACAGGAAACAGTAATGTGCCAACCAGCGCTGGTCTTCTGAGTGTAGGTGTTGGGGGTAAAGTCCAAGGTGGAGGACCTAGTGCAGTTCAATATTTGAATGCCATGGACCATGATGTATCCCGGGCACAGGTTCCCCTAGCAACAGGAGTTTCCCATCATTCGGAAGTGCCATTGAGGATGAATGAGCCAGGTGGTAGATTTGGGGACTCAATGACAGGTTTGACTACTTCCACAGCACCTCCTGATATAGAGGATGGAAGCAACAGGGTTTATGGAGCTGTGAGTGGTGGAATGGCAACTGAGTCTCCAGACAATGGAGTAGGATCTAGTTCTGCTTATTCTCAAGGGCCCACCCAATTACCCGATGAAGGGATCCAAGAACCACAACAAACTGTCTCCCAGGTGGTACTTGAGTATTTTTTAGCTGTAAAATTCATTTCAGTATACATCCATTCAGGTGCTGACTTGATTGTTTTCTCTGATTTCCAGGCACAACTTACTCCAGAGGTTGAGTCTGAATTGCTGCAACAAGTTATGAAACTTACACCAGAACAAATAAATTCTTTGCCACCTGACCAGCAGCAACAAGTGCTTCAGCTGCAACAGATGTTTCGCAGCCAATAATATATTTAGATGCTTCTCCTAGTCAGGGAATATAGGGGGCTGCTGCTTCCATTCTTACGCCTCGGACAATCCCATGCAAGCTGTTGCATTGTAAAACTACATATAATGGAAGTTCTTTAAAAAATATACAGCAGCAATCACTTTGGAAGAGAAATTTCAACCCCAGCTAGCTGTGGAGGAAGGAGAGTTTGCAGCATCAGTAGAGAGATTGTAGGATTTCCCTTCGCCAAATGGCAATTGCACCATAGGACCTCTTGCCTACAAAAGGCTCCTAAATTTTATTTGTAGTACCTGCAAAAAGGTCCATGTGACCACTATGTTATTTGTATCTCCAACCTATATAATCGCTGCATGGAGACTCGCAAAGGAAGAAAGCTAGATATTTATTCCTTTGTGTGTAAGTTGGTTCTGACTATTTGTCGGCTCTGTTGCTTTTGAAAAAGCAGCAATATAAAGGAGAAAATAATGTTTGTTCTCACAGTGCACCATTAAGGTCATCAATTTAACTGGTTCATGTTTCACCAAATATTTTCTCAAATTTTCTTGAATATCTTTTAATTTCTCATTTTGCACAATTTGTATGAGAACTGGAACTTGAGTACAGCAATGGATTTCTGATCATTCTGAGTGGAAAAAATGAAAACCATCTTTATGGCTAAAAAACTTGCGATTCAGAAAGGATAGTTGTAAATGGTTAAAACAATACTTTTAGTGTGACCACAGCTGGTAATTCTTGTGGAATTTCCTTATTCTGATTTTTTAGTTCTAATGATGTATTATTCAGAATTAGAACACGACTGAGGTTACCACAGAGTAAAGGGTCTTTGTGTGAGTATTTCCATCTGTATTTGAGGGCTTACAGGTTTCTAATTAGGCATTATTATGCTTTTAGTTTAAGTAAAATAAGGTGGTGATTGGCAGGACGAAGCGTATGTCTGAGGCAGAGTTTCTTAAATATTTTTCATTTAACTTGGGAAGCGTCCTAAAATAGTGGACATTGGTAATCTTCATTTCTCATCAATAGGTCTTTGAGAGGTCTACATTGAAAAATCTTATCATTTAAATTTAGTGTTTATATATTTATATTGTTTGGCATGTAATTGGGGTCAAAAGATTGCATTCTTGGCATCAACCCATTCTAGGGAAATCGGCTATGGGAAATCGTTTTATGATGAGTGGGTGCTAAGGGAAGGGAAGGGAAGGGAATGTTGGTGTTCAGAATAAATAATGTGAAGAGGGCAACCTGCAGTGACAGCAAAGAGTTGTAGTAGTGTGAGTGTTTAAAAAAACTCTTGGCAGCCGACATGGCATTTTAAAAAAAGTGTATAAAAATCAAAGCAGTTCAATATTTTATAAAAACTGAAGCTGAGGTAACTTAGAAAACACATTTTTATTAAAAAACCAAGAGAATTAAATATTTTATAAAAATTGCAGTAGGCTGCGAGGCTCACTGCATTTGTAGTAAATGTCAATGGTACCAAATTCAAATAATTACACCTTACAAATCCGTCTGCTTCACCTATGTAATTTTCAACTTTGTACTTAAATTGGTTTAATAGGATAATTGCAAACCATTCTGGAGCTGAGTTGAAAGTGTAAGCTATGAATATTTATATATGGAACTAATAGTTTTTAGTTCTGTACCATCCAAATCATAAAATGCTGTCTACCTTCCACATGCATGATTACATCTATACGCTACTGTTGATACTTTGGATGTTTGTATTTTTTAAAGATATTTTAAACTGCGATTCAACCCTAAGCATTTTCTGTTGAATGTTAGCAAAAATTCTTCTCGACTTTGTTAAATATATGCCATTCAAGAGCACTTTAAGAGAAACGGGTTTAAAAATAAAATAAAATCATAAACCACGTTGCATGATGATGGAACAGAATGTATTCTATTAATTGACGATACAATTATGATTTGTATGGGATTTATATGCAGTGCCGGCAGGCTATTTATTTGTGGTTACTAGATTGACCCTTTAGTTATTTTATGGAAGATCTTAATATGTTTTTTCAGATTTTCGCGACATATTGTCCTTTGTTTTTTATTTTATCCTTTGAGAACTCGTGGGTTTCTATTATGTATTTGTAATTACCATGCAGAATTAAAATATAAGGTGTGGACATGGTATGCTCACTTTTTTCACCAAGGTCTTATGATTTATAAGCTTATAAAATTTCATCTTACTCTTTTGAGATCTTAATTGAATGTAAGTCTGAATTGTCTCAGGCTCTGGATGATCTACTTAAGCTATATCCGTCTCCATGGGTGAATGTGCAGTATCTGCATTAACAGCAAGAAGTTTTCTTTATAAATAGCTCTATTCATAGTCGTTTCATAAGATCCATTTGGAAATCACCATTGCAGGTAACTTGCCCTACTGGTGATAAGATGTCCTCGAGATGTCAAGCTTTCAATTGACACTCAGTGAGAAATGTGTATTTTACATGGTGGATGATACCCATTGGTTTAAGTATCGTCTAATGTGGAAGCCCTTGTGACTTTTTCCAGTGAACAAGGTTTTATTTACCATTTCAGAAAATTCTTGCAATCTGACGATTGTGCTTAAAAAGCTGCTAAACCAATTAAGCATTTTAAAAGTTCATGGCCTAATTCCAAAAACAGTCTATTTGAACAATCTATGAGTCTGGCTAAGCCAAAAAAATTTAAGTAGCATGTAATGGTTGGACAATTTATTAGAAGTTTGGGATAAGCAGGGTGGTGATGTTTTTTGCGCTCCGTAGATTTCAAGAAAGCGTTTGACACGGTCCCTAGATACAAGTTATGGTCTAGAATGGAAGAGCTGGGAATTCCAAAAAAGCATAGGGCTGCTGTTCATAGGTTATATGATCAGGGACAAGCTAAAATCAGAACTAAACAGGGATGTCAGAATGTTTTGGGAGTGACATTGGAGTCAAACAAGGCTGCCCTCTTTCACCTACATTATTTGGGCTGTATATTGACAAATTAGAGGAAATGTTAGACAATTTTGGTGGGGGAGGAGTTGAATTGACAAAT
Organism: Sequoia sempervirens; assembly: GCA_007258455.2. NCBI lineage: Eukaryota > Viridiplantae > Streptophyta > Pinopsida > Cupressales > Cupressaceae > Sequoia > Sequoia sempervirens. The sequence continues at coordinate 237,973 of VDFB02148602.1, read as the reverse complement.
TATGTAATAAAATTGTTGCTATTTGCTGATGATCTTATTCTAATGGCAAAAACAGCGCATGATTTGAGGGATCATTTGAAAGCTCTTGAGTTATTTTGTCGAGAGGTTGGGATGCAGGTGAACACTAACAAAACTAAGGTTATGATATTTACCTTGAAAAGAAAGAAGTTTGTTTTAGAATTTGTCTTCGAAGGCAACCCCTTGCAAGTGGTTAGTGATTATAAGTACCTTGGCCTTGATTTTCACTATAGGCTTAGTTGTAAGACATGTAGAGCAAAAAGGATTCAAGGAGGTTGGAAAACTTTATACTCTTTGCAAAATAGATATAGGAGTGCTAAATTATGGGACTGGAAAACGAAGAAAACTCTCTTTGGGTTGCTAATGGTGCCGGTGGTTCTCTATGGGTGTGAAGTTTGGGGTGGCAATACCTCAACAATGAAGTGGAGACAAATTGAAAGACTGCAAAAAAACATTTAATCACAAGTAGCCTCAAAATAAAATCGTCTGTTCCCTATGAGATTGTCCTAGTGGAGGTTGGGGCCTCACGTGTGGAGACATCGGCTATGATTCATTTACTAAGTTATCTAAAGAGGCTAGAGAACATGGAGGTGTCCCGTTGGCCTAAATTGGCAGCAACAGAGAAATTAAATAGAAGGAAGAGCACGTGGATGAAGCAAAATAACAAGTGGTTGAGCAAGTGGGGTATCAACATAGATAATTGCCCAAATAACATTAAGACAATCAAAATGTACGTGCAACAAAAAGTTAAAGAAAGCATGTGGGCTAGGGAGTTATCAAGGAAAAGGGAGTATTACATCAAGCACTTTAATCCCTCATATGACCATACTCAAAAAACTATATAGGTGCGAAAATAAAATGGAAAGCGAAAATGCTAATAGCTTAGCTAAGAACTAGTTCGCACAACTGAGATGTGAAACTCGTGGATGGATGACACCTAAAGAATAATGGGCTGATAGGATATGCAGGTTTTGTACTTTAGAGCTTGTAGAGACGGAATGACATTACATCATGGAATGTCCAACTTATATGGATATTCGGGTCAATTATATCGAGATTCTAGATGTGGACACTTTATACAACTTATTTGAGTAAGAGAGAATATCGAAAGGTGCTGATTACTTAGTAAAAATACATAGCAAAAGATCCAAGTTACAAAAGGAAAGGGAGATCAAGTAATTGTTGGGCGGTGGTTTATGTTTTGGGCTATTATGGTGTTCCGTTTTTGCTATTGATCTATGGGTCCCTTAGGCTGTTTGGCCTCATGGATGCTATTAAAAATCTTCATTCATTCATTCATTGAATAATCATGTTATTGCTGCGGTAGCTAAGAGTTTTATAGGTTTTCTCACATATGTGTGTGTGGAGTGGGGGGGAGAGGGGGAGGCAGAGGTGACAGGTAGGTTTTACGTGGCTAGTCATTGTTGATTGGGGATGCTATGTTAATTTGAAATTTCCTATACGTCCATTTAAAAAGTGCTAATTTATTCTCACATACATAAAATATTATATTGAGCGGGCGTAGTAGTATTTGTAGGTCTCAAAACATTATCATCAATAATATTTCATAAATTTTGATCAATTAATGGATTTTTTATCATCAATTTTTACATTTCAAAATTGTTATTTGTAATTTTTTTACTTCTATTCTATGTGTTTTCCATACGAAAATTCTTGCAACAAAATCACAAAGTATCTTCTACACCAATTTTTACTCAAAATTGGATTAGGTCAAACAATTTAAAAACTCACAACTGAAATGAAAGGTGATCAAATTTTGATGCCACTTGTAAGGAAAGTTAAGGTAGTAGAATAACTTTCTACAGTAATCTTGAGAGGAAGGGTATGGAAAATATTTTCAAATTTTTACAATAGTTACAAAAATCATATAAAGATAAACATAAATATCATCCATAACACAACATAGTGATTTGTGTAGAGAAAATCCTTTCGGAGAAAAAATTCACATTTTAAAAATTGTTCAATATATTATTTAGAAATCAATAAGATTACAATATACTTGTAGAGAAAACTCTCTTAGGAAATATTACTAATCAAAGATCATGAGACAATTTAATATCTATAAGACTTTCACATAACCTCTATTTCAAGCACCTAATATATAGGAGATACAATATATGAAACTGTCATACGGTATTTACAAAACCATGAGCTATAAAATCACCCAACAAGTAACACCCAATTTATTTCTGATTAAAGATGTCCTATGATGTGTCCAAACACATCAACATGTGTAAGTACCACTTATAGTTCTTTTATGTGTAACACATTTTCACATTTCTCAATTTGGGAGATCCAACTTTTAGAGGCCATAACTTTTGATTCGAGAATTTGATTGACAAACAATTTGAATCATTGGAAAGCTCGTGAAGTGTTCTATAAGTCAACAAATAAATTTGCCACTTTGATCACTTGAAGGCCCAAAAATGCGTCTAAGTGCTTCAAAACTGACTTTGAAACTTTCAAGATGGAAACTTTAATATTTGGTAAACTAGACAATGACCTTGGGTTGAAACTTTACCAACATGTTTATCTGGCCATTTCATAGCTTTGGGAAAAATTCAAAGCCATATATACTCAAATGTAAAATTATTAAAAATAACAACTTTTTACAATTGCAAGTTTGAGACACCTTTTTCCTTACATTATTCCACTTATCAAACACATTGCAAGAATAAAGGGAGTATCCAACACCATGAATTAATTGCTAGGGGTTGAAAGGCCCATACACTCTAAACACCATTTGGATTTCTTTGTGTTCACAAACTTAAGTAAAGAATCTGCAATATTTATCAAAGTCTTTACCTTAACTAGCTTCAACCTACCATCCTCGATCATATCTCTAACAAAATGATATTGGACATCAATGTGCTTGGTTCTAGCATAAAAAGTTAAGTTCTTAACTAGGTAGATCACACTTTAATTGTTACAATAAACTATCATTGCACCTTGTTTTATTTCAATACTTGAACACAATCCTTTAAGCCAAATAACTTTTTTACAAGCATGAGTAGTTGTCATATACTCAACTTCAATAGTGGACAAAACAACTACAAATTGTCGCTTACTCATCCAATTGATTACACCACCAAATAAACACATAAGCATTGGTGAATCATTTACTATCAACATCACTTGCCCAATTTGAATCTACATAAATATGAATACCAAGGGAATGCCCATCTCCTATCAAATTACCATAATAACACAAAGAATACTCTGAGGTACCCCATGAATTCTATTAGGATTAGACATATATCTAGAAAGAACTCCCATCCTTGAGAAATGTTCGATCTAGTGCAAATTATAACATACATCAAACTTTTGATTGCACTCTAGTAAGACACCCTGTTTATGTCTTCCATCTTTGATAGGGATGTTGGACAATGCGAAGTAGACAACTTTGTTCCAATTGTAGAGGAACACACAATGGTCTACAATCTTGCATGTTAAACTTCTATAAAATTAAATTGACATACTTGCTCTAGCCAAGCCTTAGTTTTCTTTTCATTCTATCTCTTTTAATTTTCATTCCAAGAATGTGGTTAGTTGCACCTTTAATTTCAAATTTAGCCACAAGTTGAGACTTTAGTTTTGAAATTATTTTTTCTATTTATCAATAAATAACATATCATTAATATATAACATAATAAGTAGGAAATGATCACCATCAACTTTATAATAAACACAATGATTTGATTGAGAACACCCAAATCCCAAACTCAACAAATATGTCAAATTTTTTAGTACCATATCCTAGGACATTTTTAGAGGTCATACAAATATTTTCTTCAATTTATAAACCAAATTACTTTTACCTTTCACCACGTAGTGCTCTGCCTATGTCATATACATATCCTCCTTCAAATCATCATAAAGAAAAGTTGTTCTCACATCCATTTGTTCAACCTCTAGATCATACACAACTCTCTCATTTGAGGAGGTAAATCGTATGAAATAATATCACACACATCAAAAATTAGTATTGTTCACCATGACACACCCTATATTGAGGTTATAGAGAATACAAAAGAAAATTGCTTGATACACATTATGCCGAATGGCCTCATTGTTTAGATATCACCATCTAGCCTTCTCACTACTGATCACATTTCATGCTTTTTCTTTTTTCTTGGCTATATGTTATGTGTCCATGTTCCTAGCTAGCATGTGGATGATGTAAATACACCTTTAATGGTGCATCTTGACACAAGTAACTTTGAAATGGTTGAAGGGATGCTAAGGTGCAAAAATGCTTCCTTCACAAATCTAAGAGGAGAGATGAATAGAAAATAAGATCTAGAATAATTTATAAGAAAAAATAACACAATAAAGTCAAATTCACTTGAGAAAATCCTTTCAAGAAAAAATCCAACTCTAAAATTTGAACCAATGTACTAGTAAAAATAGTTACAATATAATCGAAGTAATGGGCCTTCATAGGAGACAACACCAATAGTCAAATATAGAGTAACATCATTATCATAATAATACTTACAAAATACATCATACAAAACTCCATCCCAAGCACCTAATAAACACATAACTCAATACACCAAAAAAACCAAAAAGGAATAAAAAAACCATGAGTTCCTACCACCCAAAAGTGGTGCCCAAATTTCCTAGTAAAATTCTAATACCCAAACCCCATGAGAAGTCTTATAAGAATCTATCATAGTTCACATCATAGTTATCCTCCCAACTTGGTTACTCCGATTTGCCTTATTCAAACCCTTTAAAGATTCTTTATGATAGTCATAATGAGATGATGTAGGTTGATGAATGTTCTTGTTCAATGTGTATTAAATTTTGAAAAATGAAGATCTTATAGAGCTCCATGTCATTCTTACATGCTATAGCTAGTTCAAGCCTATTTCAGTAATTTTTGAGGCAAAAGTATCTATAGCTCAAAAAATGCATTTAAACATTAAGATATGAGGTTGAGATGCATTTCCTAATATTCTCCCACTCGTCAAACACGTTGCAAGAGAAAAGGGAATACTAACACCATCTACTATTTTTTAGGGTTAGAGAGGCCATAAGATTACTAGCTTTGCTAAAGCTTTTGCAACATTTTAAAAGTATAATACCCTCCCATTTTCCAAAATCTCATGAAAAAATAATATTGAACATTAATGTGTTTCATCCATGCTTGAAAGGTTAGGTTCTTTTCCAAGTTGATAGCACTCTAATGATTACAGTATACTCTAACTACTTTTTAAAGCAACCAAACATTTCAACACAATCTCAAAAACAAAATGAACTCCTTACAAATGGGTAAATAACACATACTCTATCTTTGTTATGTATAAATCAACCATAACCTATTTCTTATCTAATTTATCACACCACTTAATAAACTAAAAATGTAGCCACTAGTATACCTTCTATGATTGAAATCCTCTAACCAATACAAATCCACATAACCTTATATATCCACTGTGTGTTGTCACTTTGAAATATCACCATATAACATATGAAATACTCAAAATTACACCATAAATACTTGAAGATCCTCTTCACTACAACTCTTGTTCCCGCCTAGGATTAACCATGTAACAACTCAAGACCTCACTCCTTGGATAACTTTTGGATTGGTGGAGACCATAACATACATAAGGATCTCAAATACACTAGCATGGGGAACTCAAATCATCTAATCCATCTGTGGGAGTTGTAGGACATTAATCAATTAGAAGTTTATTTATCACAAAAATTGAAACACTTGCTGGCATGTTGATTACCATAATGTAACATTGTAAAATGGGATCAACACACTTATTCTAACCAATACAATTTCTTTTATCCTTATCATATCTATTTGCATCCCAAGGATGTACTCAATAATATCTAAGTCTATCATTTCAAATTGTAATGCAAGTAAATATTTGAAATCCCTAATCATTTCCTTACCATTACCAAATAACATGCAATTGACATACAAAGTGATAATGATAAAATGTTCATGCTTTGTTTATAGTGAACATGATGATTTAACATAGACCTAATAAAACCCAAACCCAAAATATATGAATCAATATTTAATACCATATTGAAGGAGACTTCTTTAAACCATAGAAATATCTCTTTAAACACAAACGAGTTTTCCTTACCTTTCTCAATGTAGTGCTTTGGCTATGTCATGCAAATCTGTAGATTAATGTGCAAAAAATCTATCTTCACAGATCCGTATGCTCAACCTTAAGATCAAAATAAATAACACAAGATAATTTCATTATGATAGATGCCAACTTTATAATGTGGGAGAACATCTCACCAAAATCTTCTCTCAAACTGGGAATAACCTTTGCCCACCAACTATATTTTGTACTTCTTGTGTTGCCAAAAAGTGTATACTTTGCTTGATATGGGAATAATTAATGATAAATTGGACTTAATGAGGCCTTGATTTGGTGTTGTGAGGTGACTACACATCCATACTAGGTCTTAGACCCTTGCAAATTGAATAAAATACATTTATTGATGTCTTGTAAGAGTGTTGTAAGGTGTTGTAACACATCTCCACACTTTTCTAGGACCATAATGTTATAATTCACCTAAATAACCTTACCAAGACCTATTGTAAAAGTGTTGTAAAGTGTTGTAACAAACTTTCACACTTTCCTAGGCTTGTAATCAATATTTACACCTTTCTTATGTTTTAAATGGCCCCTTTATGCACTTACAGGCCTTAATTGTCTTGTTGAAGAAGAACCCGATAAAAAACATTTAATACATCTTAATATTCGACATCCACTCAAAATTTCCCAGGTGGAATAAATCACCACCTTGGGCGGCTTAGTCCCATGTGGCACAAAAATCAAAATTAATTCAAATTTCTTTTAGGTTTTTATTCTTTAAGACCTAAGGTCAGCCTGTGATGAGGTATTTTCAGGAATTAAGGCATAATTGTGTATAAATATAGGTTTTTTCCTCTCATTTGACAAGAATTCATCCTAAATTCATGTCTCATCATCATTCATAAATCATTCATCATGTTCCCAAGTAAAGCAAGCTAGGGTTTTAACATTGCAAGTCATTAAGATAGCTTCCAAGGACATTCAAGGGCATCTCTTTCATGTTTTGCTACAAAAAATCAAGATCAAACATCATGGCAAGGTACTAAATCCATTGTTGCATGCTTCATTACATTCTTTCTTCATTTGGTTTAATTACCTAAAAAGGGGTTTGACCAAGGCAAACCCCCATGCCCTAACAATTAATATTTTCTCCTTCTTGTCTTGTATATTTGCAGATTTAGGAACTTTAAGGGTTTGAAGATCATTGAAGAAAAGGTTGAAGACTTGTTGAAGAAATCTCTTTGTTGAGATAGCCAAAATATCAAGAAAAAGTCACCTTCATGCCAGAAAATTAGAGTTTCAGAAACAAACACTTGTAGGAAGCCTAAGTGCAGACTTAGAATATTTGTTTCTATTTTTGAAATTTTAGAGATTCAAAAGTGGACTAAGTCGTCACTTTGGGCGACTTAGTCCCACTGAACCTGAATTTTAGTAATTTTTGAAGGTACAGATACCCATTTGGCAGAAACTAGTTTCTAGGTAGTTTTTCCAGATTCGAGACTAAGTTGCCTAGACTGGCCTAAATGTCCGGCTAGGCTTAAAAATCAGAATTTCTAGAACTCCAGAGTTTCTTCAAGTCTAAAACACACTTCTAGGTGCACACCTTTTTTCTTACAACTTTCTATTTGGTTTTTATTTGCATTTCTAGGTGATTTAATTCATGTTTTCATATCACAATGTGTTTTCCAACACTTTACATTTCTTAGGTTTTACATCAATAATCATCTTTCTTTTTTAGTTTATTGTACTTAGGACATTACATTTGGACACATTTCATCCCTCATTACATTAATCTTGAGTGTAGACATTTGCATTTTGGCCCATCTCTCTCCTTTTAGGTGAAAAGCCTAGAAGAGTTAGAGAGCATTTGGTTTTCCAAAATCATTGTTTACATTTTGGTGAACCTGCCTTTAGAATACGTTACTTTCTATTTTGGAGTCCTTCATAATCCTAGATCTAGCTCATATTAGCCTTGCATTAAGATTTGTATTGTTTAATTTGCATTTAGGGTTTCAAATTTTTGCATTAGTGAAAGTGCATATAGGTTGCGTTTTTGCATCTCCAATCATTGTATATCATTGAAAACCTCTATTTCATGTTAGGTCTACATCATATAGTACATAAATCATCAAAATCCATTGGAAATTCCTGAAAATTCTAAAAAAATCCCTTACTAGGACTAAGTCGCTAGTCTGGGCGACTTAGTCCCTGTCCTGATTTTTCACTATCTGTTACAGTGTCAAAAACCTCATTTTTATGCTTCCTAAGCCTCCTAGTATCATATACTATAAGTCTAGAAACTTTCAGGAACATTTTTTTTATGCATTTAGGTCAAAAACATCAATTTAGGGTAGTCATTTTTGAAATCATTTCAATTCTGAGCATTTTTGCATCTTAAATCATTGAAAATATCTGAAATTTTGCATTTGCATCTTAGGAATGCATTATACAGTACAAAGACTGTCAAAATCCATCAGAAAACTTTGAAAAATCTCAAAAAAATGCCTATTGGGACTAAGTCGCCACCTTGGGCGAATTAGTCCCTGTTCACCCTTGAAACCTTTTACAAAGTTGAAAACCCTATTTTCAAGCTTTTGTTTGGTGCCATTACCTATCTATATCAATTGGTTGAGTTTCTGTAACATGAATTTCTTTAGATCTAGCTTATAATAGCTCATTTCATGTATTGTATCATTTCACATTTGCATTCCAAACATTCCATTTTTTAGCTTATTGCGTAACATACTCAACAACTTACTTTGTTTTACATCTAAAAATAGCTTGTTGCACTTTATTTACTTTTGCATAGCATGATCTTTTTCACAAGATGTGTCTTTGATTTGATTAAGCATGGATTTTATAAGCATGATATCCCCTCTTATGAGTTTGATTTTGATTACAACTATGAGGAACATAGCTTTGATCAAACTCCCACATTACCCATTGGTGTGAATGGAAGTGTAGATAATCATAACACACATACTTTTTCTCCCGATACCTCTCCTATTAGTGACAAAGGTATCTTGGTGAAGGAAGTTACACGCCTTGAAAGTCACGATTGTCCATCTCCTTATTCCCCTTTGGAAGATGTTAGACAACAAGAGCATGAGATCATAAACACACTTCTAAATATCACCTTACCTAGTTTCAATAACCATGATAATCAAACTTTTCCATCTCCTAATATCCCACCTCGATGTAAAGAGGATAGGTTGGTGTTAGAAGACATCCCTATTAAGAGTCATGAGAATATTGACCCTCCCTTCCCTAATGCTCTCGCCATTTGGGATAATCTCTTTGAAAACCATAATGGTCCTTCTCTTGATGCCTCTCCCGCTCGTGATGAAGCTACTTTACAAACCCCGCACATGGATGAACATATTACAAGCTCTGCTAGTAGGGTAGATAACATGGCACACGAGAATGATACCTTAGAAACAACTGACAATCAAATAGAGTCTTCTTCTCCTCTCCCCACTATCAATCATCAAACACCTTCAACCATTAATAATTCCCTTAGTTTTGATGAAGTTAATTTGGATGAACCAAGCCTTACTTGTAAAGAACATAAGGTTTGTTGTTCTCCTAAACACTTTCCTTCTAGGGAGAATATCATCATACAAGGCAAAGATAACACTGATAATAATATTATGCACTTGAAAAGCGAAGAAGAGCCTCTATTAGACTCTCGTTCGCCAAGGGATGTTAATATTATTCAACCTCAACTCATCCTTTATCCCCCTTTACACAAAAAAACTCCACACAAACCTGAACTTATCCTTTACCTTCCTCAAACTAATGTATTGCAGCAACTGAGTTATAATACCGTTGCTCATACATATAACACTTGAAATAATCTGCAACCACAACTACCCACACCAACACCCCTACCATTGCCTAATCCTATCAAACCAAACCCTTTCTTGCCAAGTTGCAAGGAGTATGATCTTGTCGAGCAACTTAAGAATACTCCTGCTAAGATATCATTGTGGGATCTTATTCAATCCTCCCCTCACTATCACAACATGATCCAAAAACCCTTACAACAAGTTCCTGTCCCTTCTAATATGCCTGCAACTGATATTGTAGCAATGATTCAAGGCCAAAATGTTGACATTGTTTTCCACCAAAGTTAACTCCCCTCTTTGCTTGTGCAAAAACAAAATGATGCTTTCATGATCATAGCACAATACAAATGAAAATGGATAAAGAGAACTCTTGTAGATACTGGTTTTGCCTCAATGTGTGTAGTGTGAGCCTTTTGGATAGGCTTGGCATTTATTGATCAACCATTTGACCTGATTCTTTCTCCACTATGGGATTTGACAATGTCGAAAAGAAACCGCTAGAGGTGATCATTATACCTCTTACTATTGGAGTGGCCACCTTGAATACACCAATCCATGTTATACCTTATGAAATTTCATGCAATCTTATCTTAGGCAGACAGTGGATTCATGCCATGAAAGGTGTACCTTCCACTATTCATCACACAATGAAATACATTAAAAAAAAAAAGTGTACACACTTGACGCCGACCTTTATCCAGATAGTCATTTACACATTGAGAAAAACAATGTGCATAATTTAAATACATTAACACCAACTACGCAAGTGTAACCCATCCAACAAATAAACAAACAACATATTGAACAAATCACGAAGCTATTAGATGATGATTGAGGTTCCTTAGACTTCACACCACCACTCATAGATGCTCCTTCGACAACATCCACCTCAACCACTTTAGAAAAAAGATACAAAATACACAACAACTTTTAATGAACACAATAACGAACAACCACCCGATCCAAACATAATGAAAAAGATTTATGGGAAAGGTTATGATATCATGAAACAAATTGGATATAGTGGAAAAGGATGTGGTGCTAGCGAAAAAGGTATCTGTGTTCCCATCGATCCTCACATAAAACAAACAACTCATGGTCTTGGTTATTGTCTTGTAATTGAGATCGCCAAACCTTCATTCACCATCAACATTCTCACACAACATACTCCTAAATCATCCTTAACATTTGTGCATCTTGAACTCCTCGACGTTAGTAGTCTTGAAAAACCTCCTTTACAAAAAATGAAATAAACAACTACGCCTTCGCTTGGTGTCAATGTCATCTCGTAAAACGTTCATTAGTTGAATACATTAGATGGAGAGAACAAGATCTCACAATCTCAACAACCTTGCGTAAGTATGACATCTACTACTAAGCAAGATGTATCTTTTTCGTCAACTACAAGACCACCTTCTACCATTGATCAAGAGTGTATCTTGTCGAGACTCCTCCAAGATCACTTGATCACCCTTCCTCCTAGAACTCTAAAGAAATTCTCTTACAAGACTTCATTCTATGCCTATCATAGAGTCCATGGTCACTCCACTAATGAATGTATGGCTTTGCATCATAAAATCCAACATTTTCAAGAGTTTGGTATTCTTCCTTCTGTGGGGGCATCTAATTCCTCTAATTGATATTGATTTTCACTCTAGCCTACATTTCATCAATCATTTCGGCTCACCTTTGTCCTGCACTTAGTGGGGGCAAGGGGTTTAGCAAGCCTTGTCCTTGTATGTCACTTGTTGTTGCCTCCTTTGGCTAGTCGTTAACCTTTCATGAACATATAAGAGCAAGCTTGGGACGTGGATCGTGCCTTATGTTGGCTCACATGTGACACTCCTTTTTTATGACATGGCTTATTGGAAACATATGACTTGGCATAGGGCTTTCCGCATAAGCTCTCATGTTCTCTGTTGTGCCCTCAAAACACATGCCCCATTTGGAATGGGGACCCTCTCTTTCCTTCGCCTGGACAGGTCATTTTATTTCCGTCTCATTTTGCGTGCCCCCCTGTTTGGTGTTCAAAATGGTCAGTAAGCTCTTACAGATGTCATCTTAAGTTGACCATGTTTTTCCCCCTCAAAGTTTTCCAAGTCTTTAGTCTTGGGGGATTCCCATTTGGTGTTTTCCTTAGTGCTTAAAAGGTGGCATTCGTGGAGCTCTTCGGGCCCGCCCTTGTGGGTCACCCCTCTTGGATTGCTGTCACCTCATCACCTTCTCTTAAGTGGATTTTATTTGATGACTTTCCTCCATTCGGGTTTTGAGGCTCATTCCGCTGTCTATCTAACGCTGACATCCCAACAACCTTTCTTTGGTGGTGTTTCGCCCATCGGAACCAAGACCCTTTAGCGCCGTCCGATCGTCACCAGGAAATTACATGGCTATCCATCAAAGGCTATTTGATCGTCAGACCCCGATGCTCCCATGACCATTTTTTTAAAATCAAAGCTCACCAACCTTTGGCCTTCCGTACCTGCATTAAATAGGGGCATTAAATGCCTTAACTTATATAAATAGGAAAATTTGAGTGTCATTATCACTTTGTCAGTTGAGTAGAAAGAGGTCAAAATGATCCCAATCCATCTCCCCACGCCGCCTCTGAGCCCGATGAGTGCCATTGCCGATCCAACATGTTTTCTAGCTAATTTGATCACCTCCTTCATCGGGTTCTTGAGGTGAGTTGGCCGTCTGCACTCTATTTCATGTTTCCCTTTGATTTCTGGTAAAATGAATCAATTGAAAGAAGAAAACACATGTCCTAGATACAGAAGAACATCGTGCCCAAAAACCATGTGATAGAAACTTGAAAAACTATCCAAATCACCTACTAGATGGCTGCAAAACCTTGTCCTCCCAACACCGTTCTTCGGCTAGAGTGTTCACACTTTGTGGGCTTGGGCCATCTCATCGCCATTGCCAATACTTGAAATCAAAACAAACTTACATACGGTGAAAGACTCTTTCGGGTTCGCCATCGCGGGATGACTTCACCCTCCCGCCTTCTAAACTTGGCAAAAAACTCACAAGTTAAAATTGAGCGCAATGAGTTTCCTGAGTCCATGATCGTGGGACTTTGTCCCCAGGGCGCTACTCGTGAGCCGCCGTTTCAAACGACATTCTGATCCCGACTGTCTGATGCCTCAAACCCCAACTCCCTATCCATCAATTGACCTCATGCACAAACAACCATGTCCAACGCCATCCAGGTCTCGGCTAGTGGACTTTCATCTACGGGCCGCTGCAGTGACAATGCCATCTCTTACGACTTCCAAGAAGCAACCTCCCACCCTTCAGGTTTGGCTCATTCGACGGCTATTTGAAATACAAAGAGAAAAATGCCGAGTACTAAACTTCCTTCGGACCCCTGGCATCAGGTCTCTGTGAGTGGGACTTCATCCCATCACTACCGTAGCCTTAGGGAAAACTGCCCTCATCCTCCTGGCCATTAGAACCCAACCTTGTCTCGATCGCAAAAAAATTGAATGACAAAACACAAGGTAAATGGCCATGATTTCATCTGGACCCGATCCCTCAGATGGCCCCCATCGGACCTCCACATGTCGCTTCGGGCCAAGCCAAACGCACAACGCTTCAATGACTTATTTGACACTGATATGTGTATGATATTCCATGTTTACTGGAACACATTTGTGAGGATTATTATTCACAGGCTCAACACCAACAAGGTTCACTATTACAAAGAAGCAGATTACCATTTTAGGATTTACACTAGGATAGCCTTAGACAGAGACGCTGCCTGAAAATGCCCTCCTCCGCAATAACTCTAAAAAACAACCATCAAGCTGTGGAAATTGACCCTAGGCCCGAATAACTAAACCTCCTATGAACTCAATGACAATCTAGATTATATGTTAGATTTCTCAAATGTGCCTAATTATCTACCTAACTTCGCTGCGTGGATTTGACTAATGTTTTTGTGTTTTCGCACTGAATATGCTTCACTTCTTTGCTTATGTGATATATGGGGTGTGTGGAATTTTCAAGTACCGTGGAGAAAAGATAAAGGAAAGAAAATAGGAAAGGCACCTTACCTGAAGGAGGACAAGGGATCAAAACCAGCTCGGAAGGGAGGGTCACGTGGAAAAAACATAGACACATAGAGATCACGAAGTTCAACCAGAGTCAAATCAACCCCTACAATGGAGAATGCAAGACCGAATGTAGCGCGGTTGGCCAAAAGTAAAGTGTGCTTCTCCGGCCTTTTATTGCCAATCCAGTAATGGCCTGTAGGGAGGCATACCAACTAGAGACCAGAACAATAGTGGATAGGGACGAAAATATTTTAACTGACATGTCCACCAAGGCAATAAAAAGACTTTCCATATCCCTACTTTTGGGGAGATGGAAGTACAAACCATAAATGATTGCAAGGAAACGTGGGATGAAAACCCCCTAAAATGCAAAAGTTTCTAAATCAACATTGGTTGAAAGAGAAAAGGGGTAGTGCTGTAAAGGTTCCCCAGGAGCTCTTTTGTAGTGACTTTTATGAAGACTATCATGACCTGGTAACATTGTTGAGCAGAGTAATGGGCTTTCCTAATGTGGCCTATTTCTTAGAGTGGATGCTTTACTTCATTGAGGAGATCCTTCGGGGTGAGGCCATGTTCTATTGGATAGGAATAATCAGTGATTGCTTCCACGAGAAATTTATGGCTGTCAAGAAAACCTCTAAATTTTACATGACCTCTTAATTGGTATATTCATTGGCCCAGAGGATGCAATACATAGGCTTGTTCAAAGCTCTAGATGAGGAACTAGGCAGGGAGTTGAAATTTTATGATAAGTACCCTCAACTACAATTCAGAAACTTCAAGAGGGAGTATTGCAGGGTCAATGACGCTTTGATAGGTCATATTATCAAATTGATTGGGAGTGATTTCAAGAGAAGAGTCTCCCATAGTTCCCGTGCCTTCAACACTTTGCCTTCTTATTTATACAATTTCCAAAGTTCACATACATCTGTGCCAAAGGCTTCTTAGAAAGACCAAACAAGCTGCCCCAGTATCCTTATGACTGGATAATACTATTAGAACTCTCTCGACAGCTATGACATGTGCATGCCCTTTTGAGCAACAAACATAGGGCAGGGATTCCTTATCCCCTTTCCTACAGTCAAGGGTTATACGAACTGCATACCTCTCAGTGTGCCGACAATTTAGAGAAAGAACTGGCAAAATACCATTTGAGACTCCACATTGCCCGACCATAGATGAATCCCTATGGCCATATCAAGAAGGAACTTGGGCTTGAGTATGCCCATCTACATAGCATCGAGGATTTCAGGGCTAATTGCAAACATGATAATGAAGTATGAATGAGGCATTATATGTGGATGACCACATATTTCGTAAAGAGGGATAATCTGTTCCCTGTACCAGACCAGGTGGAAGAGGATGAAAGCACAGTCATGGATCCTTGGTATAACGCAGTAGTCAATCTCCCGCTACCACTGATTGACTAGGATGAACAGGAGGTTGAAAACCTCAACATTCTAACCAAGCCCGTCGAGGCTCGAACAAAAGAGTGGATTGATGGGAAAATTGCCCAATTAAAACAAGGGGTCACTTTAACCTATGAGGGGCTCGAGCACGAGCCAAGTGAAACAGGTAGGGGGACAGCTGCTACGCCATGAGGTGAAGCCTCTCAATCTCCTCTTCCCACCAGATCAAGAAAGAGAAAAGAGGCTGCCGAGCAACAACCCAATACCAAGGTGTATGCTAGAAAGGCTTTGGAAGGTGAACCTTCCAAGAAACAAAAAATATTAGGTAGTTTCACAGAGGTGCTTTCCATTCAAGAAGATCCGCTCCATGAGGGAGAAGAAATAGAGGTTGAGCAACCAAAATCTCCACTTTCTGCCTTCACTACTAGTGCCCCTCCGCCTTCCTCACAGATGATGGTTGCTACTTTCCTGCCTGTGGTGGACATCTCGGTCCACCTTGCCTCTTCTCCACCTACCGGGCAGGTTGTAATGATTGACTCTTCCTCTGCCACCACTTCTCCGCTTTCCTTTGCTTCCATGTCTCTGAATACGTCTCTTCCATTAGCAACAACAACAATGCCAATGCCTACACTCTCACTTCCAGAGGAAGTGTCCCTCCATATGTAGGAGGTTCCTATAGAGCTATCTAGGGTATTGATGAATCCAACTATAAAGGCTGCCTTGGCACAGATTCTTGCAAATATCCCCACCTCCACTCCTCCAACAGAACCACTAGAAACAATGAAAATATGCGAGGAGTTAGAGAGGAAAGAAAAGGAAACAAGGGAATTGGAGGAGGAAGTAGACAACTACCATGAACACCCAGAACACCAACATTTAAAAATTGATAAGGTAGTCCGCAAAGGGGAAGAAACAAAATCCTCTAAGGATGATGAAGAAGATACCAGCACCAAGTACATTGTAGAGACCTTTGATGCAGACCTTGAGGAGGAGTTGGCTCGACAATTGAAAGATACTGGAGAGGAAGTAGAAAAGTTGCTTTCTGAGGAAGAAAAGGAACCAAGGGAAAAAATTGAGGAAGATACTCAACCTGCAACTGGGAAACATGAAGAAAGCTCTAAGCTTGATGAAGAAATGCCTCTCTCGACAGAACAATAAGAACAAGAAAAGATAGAGCAAGATGTGCCACCTCAGCATGAGGAAGAGGAGAATAAAGAAGAGGCTGAAACTTATAAGGGCCTAGAAGCAGAGCAGCCCAGAAGCGGAGCAGCCTAAAGAGCATAAAGTTGAAGAAGAAGAAAATAATACTGAAGGGGAGGAAAACCCCAAGTAATGTCTGCCCACAAAGTCTCCCATCAAACACATGGTGTTCATTTGAGACTTCGATGAAGAAGAAGAAGATACAAGGATGGAGCAAGAGGTTCCAAGAAGTAAAGAGATTGAGATCAGAGAAGAAGAAGATGATCATAAATCACCAAAATGGGAATCTCAGATTCCTGAATGGCTCAAGAAACAATTGGAAAAGAAGACCCCTACCCCAAAGGATCCAAGGGAATGGTTGGAGGCCATCTTGGCCCGAGCTCAGCTAGGCACAAAGAAAGAAAAGAAGCCTAAAATTAGATCCAAGTTGACAATGGATTATTTTGGATCTAGGACCATGCAAATTGCTACCCCAGTGGTAAAAAAAGAGGGGGTGAGCTATAAAATTTCCACCCTTGACCTAGGAATTGCTTCAAGAGAGTAGAAAATTGATCACCTTCAGGAGTTGGTTGCCACAGTGGTGCATCAAATGAACCAGGATAAGATCTCAAGAGAAGAACTGAAGGCATAGGTGGTTGATTTGACCGACTTTATTTGGTAATGGTCATCCATGGAGGAACTGCTCACGACATCCTTGACTCTACCATAGTTGCTGTCCAAGGAGAAAATTGACAAACTTGAGAAAATAAAGAGCTAGACTAAAACTATAGAGGATTGGTTCCAATAGGTCCTGTATGTTGGAAACATGGGCATTAATCATGTTGTTAGGACAACAAATAAGTTCTTTGATGTACAAAAATACCTTGAGGGCACGAGGAAGTTTTGTACTAACTTCCTGGGGATATATGGGTCCACTTATCCTAAAATTGAAGCCATCCTTAAGTTGCCTCAGAAAACATGGGAAAAGGAACTTGCATTGGAAGATGACGATCATTGGCTGGTGGATATGTAGAATCTTGACTTTGATCATAGGAAATAAAAACTCGAGCAATTGCTCCATAAGGTGGAGCCAGACATTGACTGGGCCAAGGAAATTAGGACTGATTGTATTCAATACTTTAAGTTAATGGTAGGATATGATATGCCTGCTATTTAGATTGATTCAGAAAAGATAAAGCCTATTTCCATAAAAAGATGGAGGATGGAATGTCAGGCGAGCTCACCATATATTTCATGAGTTTTGCTGCTCAGGCTTTCACCCAATCTGAACAAGTCAGGGAAAATATGACTAAGTATGATGGAGACTGGGATACACTCACAGGCCGGTCCAAGTAGTGGAACTACCAGGTGCTCCAGTCCAACATAATGAAGATTGATAAGCTTCATACACTAATAAAAAAGTTCATAGAATATGCCGCTTTGAAGAAGCAAGAAGGCAACCCGATCATTGATGACAAGCTCCTCACAGAATAGCTACAACAAAGGAAATCAGCTAGAAGACAAAGTGCTATAGTGGTGCCATAAGAGGACAAAATAGGGAAAAAGATGAAAATGTATTTTAAATTGTAATATAATTGTGGGTAGGTAAAACCCTAGTTTGTAGTGAATCTTGGCCATTCACTTTGCTTTTTGAACACTATAAATAGGGGGTCTCCTCTCATTTTCAAGGGAGAGTTGAGCTGTTGTAAAGGCATGCTGCAAAATTTTTAATAGAAGTTCATTGGCTTTTGGTGGACTCTTGATTTTCTATTGCATGTTACATGGTTCATCTACCATAGTTAGTTGATTTAGATAGCTTTAATTTTCTGTTCTTCATGGTTTTAGATTACTTTGATAGATTAGTTAATGCTATTCAATGGTTGTGTAGATTTCTGCTGTGTTGATGCCTTTCTTGTCCATACTTTTGTCTGTTTGTTGATGGTAGATAGTTGTGTAAAGTTAGTATGGGAATAAACTGAAAGCTACTCCAAACTTCTATCTTTTATTCATTCATGTTTATGGTGAATGAATGGTTGAATATTTGCAGTCCTTAGAAGCTCGCAGAAGTTTCATGATACTGTGAGTTATTCTGGTTAAGTGAAATTCTATTTTAAGGAATCTGTCCATAGTAGAACCCTCCATGATCACTGTTCACTGCTAGTTTGAGATCTAGGAACCTCTTCTCTTCCCTACCCTTTTTCTTATTTTTAGTAAGTGACCTATGCTAAGGTTCATTAAACATTGTAAAGCCAAATATTAAGATAAAATTGGAGTCTTAGATTGCTGTTCGAACCCTCAACAAATTGCACGCTAACTTCCCATCCAAAAGGAACTCCATTTTAAGATTCATTTTGCCCCAACTTAACTCCGTAGGTCTGCCCTATGATTAATAAAAAAATTAGATGAAACATCAACTGAGATATTCCATGCATGTCATGACCTGACACCCGAGAGACCTTGGGATAGTGATTGGTAACTTGCTTACGAATTTCTACCTTTCAAGGGAGGTGGTGCGCCTATGCACTACCCTGTGTTGAGAAAGTGCTAAAACACCCATCAACAGAACTGGCACTAGAAGGAGGGAAACTGAGTTAAGGTGGATTGAATTGGATCATTCTCCCCCAAAAAATTCTAAAGAGTTTTAAGATCAACACCAAACAAAGGGGAATTTCAAGAGTTGCAGCCCCCCACAAGGGCTAAATGAACCAAGGGAGGGGACGTAGCCTCTTCCTTTTCCTCCATCTCTTCCACTTCTCTTCCACCTTCACCTTCCTCCACCTTTCGTCCATCCTCCACTTAACCACTCCAAACTTCCTTTGGGCCTCATCTTTCCCACAGCTGGGAAGCGACTTCCACCTCGGCCTTCAAAGTCCAAAGTGCAATCCTAATTGCCACCGCTTCAGTGCAGCCCCAAGTTACTGTTCCCCAACAACAAATACCGCCTCCACCTCCCCTCATGGCTTGGTTCGCACAAAACCCTTCTCCATTGCACTTCAATGCTTACCATGACATGCCCAAAAATTTAGAGAGTTTTTGCACTAAGTTCAATCCTCGCAATCCACAGAGGACAACATAAGAACACATTAAAATATTTGAAACCGCAATCAAAGATATGTAGATTGACCATGAGGATGTGGCGTGTCAACTCTTTCCATACTCGTTGGGAGAAGAATATTTTTATTGGTATATCAACCTGCTGAGGGGTTCCATTACTTCATGGGACCTTCTGATGAATGCTTTCCTGCAGAAATACAAAATTCCAATCAACCCTTTAGAGCTATATCGACAGTTTATGTTCATTTGTAGGGAAATTAATAAACTGATCAGTTCTTTCAATGATCATTTCCACTGTGCCTACATGAGACTTCAACCTCCTTACGTACTCAATGATGCTATTGCCCTACCCATCTATTATGCAATGTTAGATAACTTTGCATTGACATTGGTAAAAAGAATGCGCCTGCCACTCACCAGGTTGGTGGATGCCTATTCAGAGGTAGTTATTTCTAGTACTGATTTGGGACAAAACATTTATGGTCCGCTGTCCTCTTTGGGTCCAGTGGCTCATCCGATGCAGGTTCAAGGGCTCAACCAAGTGTTTTCTCATCAGACACCTCTTATGAACCAGGTGCCTCAGTTACCCATAGTCCCACATCTAGGACAACCAATGAACAAGGCACCTCCCGTGCCTTTGTACTTGTAGCCTCAACAATAGCCAACCTCCTCCCAGGCTCCCCAACAAAATCTAGCGTACTCTTAGCAGCCTCAAGCACCATTATACCTATAAGGACCAAAATTTCCCCTAGCACAACAAAATTAGCCAGCTTCCCCACCTATTTTCCTTCAAAATCAAGTGCCGCAACCAATTAATATCAAGAAAGATCGACTCGATGATCTGATTGAAATGATCAAGAAAATGTGAAAAAAGATGACACACCTAAGAAATCAAAATAATCAATTGTAGGCCTCCCAATGCAGCCTTCAGGATAATCTCAATCGAGATAACAGAGATAACAAAGATATAAAGGAAAACCGCGAAGGAAGTACCTCCTCAAGACATAATTATGAACGAGGGAAAAATTCTAATCAGAACTTTGAAAGGAGACCCTCCCAAAGGCAAAACCGGATGTGGAATACAAGGCCAAACAATGAGGGTGTTCCCACTCCTCTTGATCAACCCGCCAATAATGAGAAGATGACTAGTGGAGTGTGCCTCACCGAGGCTGCCTTATCTAGATGGTGCCAGATTCATAAGACAAGTAGACATTCCGAGTTGGACTATCCTGAATTCCAGACAACCACAAAAATATTTCAGGTGGAGGTCTAGAACACTGTTGATAGTGCAAATTATAGAGATATTGTTCCATCTAATCCCTATGACTCCTCTTGTCTAGTAGTCAACTAGGCTCCATTCCTGCAAAGTGATTGCAACGAGCCTTAGATCGAGACTTCCGATACCAAGAATGAAGAAGTGCAGGAGGTAAGTAATGAAGAAAACTTTTCTCAGCTTTTCGCTTCCATAGACAATGGTTCAATAGATGAGGAATAACTATATGTAGATGAGGTTCAAATGTTCCACCAGAGAGAAACTCCCTACTACCTCAAGAATAGACAGGTGGGTGGACCTTTTACAACTTCCACTCCGCCCAATAACTTCAGAACCCCACTTGACCACAATGCCAGTAATAATCTTGGCTTTCCTCATGTGCCCACTCAATATCTAAACACAGATAGGCCATTAAGTCGGCCACAAAGCTAGTCACAAAACCAACCTCAAGGTCAGCCCCAAAATCAGTCAAGCCAAACAAAATCCCAGCTTGCTATCTCTACTAATAGGCAGAGCCTTTGAAACTAAAATCGAGCAAATGGGCGAGTATGTTGCAGAAGAGTTTAAGAAAGTCAAGATCAACTTGTCCACTTTTGAGTTGCTTAAGGTTCCTACAGTTAGGCACACCTTATTTAGAGTTATTAATGGAACCCCATCTTCTAAGGTGACACAGGAAATACTGGCCAAGAAAGTCTCTTTCAAAGACCCTCTAAGTGAACCCGTCATTCAACAAATTCATGGGAAGAAGGCAGATCTACCTCACAATCAGTCGACAGGTAAGTAGCCTGCCAAGGAATGAGATCAAAATAATAGGAAAAGCTCCAAGGATCAACCCTCTGGGCATACTAAGGACAAGGCTGGTGATAAGAACAAAGCTCAAGTAGCTAAGATGGACACACCTATGGGCCTTTTCCAAGGAAAGTTGGAAACACCGCCCTTCCTCACCACCATCTTAATATTCAGAAAGAATTTGCATAATTTCTTGATTGACTCCGGAGCATCAGCCAATGTCATGCCTCTAGCTGTATGCAAAGCTCTTGGGATTACCCCCACTCCTTCAAGAAGAAAGGTGACTCAACTAGATAAAAATGAGGTAAACATCATTGGGGAGATGAATCGGATCCCAATTCAGATCATTGTAGACCCAAGGGTACAACAAGTTATTGATATCCAAGTTGTAGATATCCTTGACACATGAAATTATCTTGGAACGAGACTTCACCCGTGCATTGAATGGATATGTTGCAACAAATTTTTATCACATGTGGCTTCCATGGAAGGGACTGCCAAATAAAATTCACATAGATCGAGAACCACACATGAAATTCATGATCAAAAAATATAACAACACTACCAATAAGGTGTTGTTTGCGGAAATAAAGCTGGGAAATTATTGTCCCTTTCTTATCAGGAAGGAGATGAGCCTCAAGAAGAAGAACTTCCTGTAGAAGTCTTCCTGGTGCAATGCAGTCCCCCCACCAACTTGGTCTATGCACCTCAAAGTACATAAATGTTAGTGGAACTAGAAGATGAAGAACCATATGAAGATGGTAATGTAGGATTGTTAGATAGTTTCCAAGACTTCATGGAGAAATGCGTACAAGACCAACTTAGCCTAGGGGCGAGAATGAACTTCCAGGATCTCTTGATGCCAAGCTGGTGCAGAGTAAACAACACCTCCCACTCTGAGTTTGAATGCTACTTGTGCCAAATAGTGGTGGAACATGTCAAAGGATTAGTTGCTCCTCAGAAGGAAATGCCAATAGAGCAGCTCACCCCCAATCATACCGAATCAACACCTACTTTAGAGGTTGTATAGGCCAAATCATAGACTAAAGGTAATGATCACCTCATTGGCCCTGACATTAAAGAGCCTTCCAAGTTATGGACATTACGATTTGATGGATCCAAGTACAAGCAAGGAGCTGACACTGTGTTCAAACTCACCAGCCCCATGGGTAAGACTTACTTTGCCATCCACAGACTTCAATTTTATTGCACCAATAACATAGCGGAATATGAAGCTTTAGTACATGGTCTTTTAATGGCTTTGAGAAAGAATGCCAAAATGTTACAAGTCTTTGGTGATTCTAAGTTGGTAGTCAAGAAAGTTAGGAAATTATACTCATGTCACGATGGAAGATTGGAAAGTTATAGGCATAGAGTCTGGGATCTTTTAAAGAGTCTAGATGCATTTAATATACAGTTGATCCCACATTCTTACAAACACATAACTAATGCCTTGGCTCAAGCAACCATCACTTTGCAACCCTTGTCTCTGTCTGGCCTCAAGAAATTCACTGTTGAGTTGACCTCCACTCCATCTGTCCTAGATAATTTCACTCACTTCCAAGTCTTCAATGATGATAAAAATATCCTAGAATTCATCACTAGCTCTAATGTGTTTGCAACACAAATAATTGATGAAGCTGATCCAAAAGAAGCTAAATTAGATATAGAAGGGGTCATTAACCTAAAAAAAAATAGCATTGCATGAGGTATGGTTCAACTTGAGTGCATATTTGATTTGGATCAGATTAGAGATCAGGACCAACAAGCAAAGAAAGATGCCATAAACAACCAATGTGACACCTACAACCGAGGAAGCCAAAAATGTGTTTATTGGCAAAGTGTGTACTGAAGAAGAGAAGAAAGGAATTGTTGATTCTTTGTAAAAGTACCATGATGTGGTAGCATGGAGTTATGAAGACCTTAAGACTTGTGATACCTCCATCATCACACATACCATCCCTCTCAAGCCTGATGTGCGGCCATTCCAACAAAGCCAACGTCCTATCAACGCCTTAGTGGAGCCCATCATCTACAAAGAGGTGCAGAAGCTGCTTTCAACCAGAATCATCTTTCCCATCAAGCACCCTACCTGGGTGGCCAACTTTGTCCCGGTCAGGAAAAAGAATGGAGAAATTAGATTGTGTGTGGATTTCCACAATCTGAACAGAGCTTCAGAGAAGGACAACTATCCAGTGCCTTCATTGGATGAAGTACTGCAGATCATCAATGGTTTGCAAATGATGTCCTTCCTTGATGGGTGCTCCAGATATAACCAAAGGATGGTGCAATATGAAGATTACCATAAAACAACATTCACCACCAAGTGGGGAACTTTTGCTTACAAAAGAATTCCATTTGGGCTCATCAACACCGGTGCCACCTTTCAGCGTGCCATGGACATTGCTTTTAAGGACTTGATTGGAAAGTGTATAATCATCTACATGGATGATTTTACCATGATTTCAAAGAAGAAGGGTGACCACGTCTTTGACTTATGCAAAGTATTTCAAAGGTGTCAAGAATTTGGAGTCTCCCTTAACCTGAAGAAGTGAATTTTTGGGGTCATTGAAGGGAAATTACTCGGGCATGTTATCTCGGAACAAGGCATTTCCATTGACCCTAAGCACATTCAATCCTTCTTGAAAACCCTGTTGCCAGGTAGCAAGAAAAAATTGAAGTCTTTCTTTAGAAAGTTCAACTTCATGAGGAAGTTCATCATAGGTTTTGCTAAGATCGTCAAGCCACTCAATGCCATGCTGAAACAAGATGCTAAGATTGACTGGACTCCCGAAACAAAACAAGCCTTCAAAGGAATCAAGAAAGAAATTGCTGAGGAACCTATTTTAGTTAGCCTAGATTATCTGAAGCCATTCTACATTTATTCCTTTGCTTCAGATCACTCGTGTGCCAACATTCTAACCCAGAAAGACGATGATGGGAATGAGCACCCTATCGCCTTCATGAGTGCTCCCTTGAAAGATGTTGAGCTAAGATATCACAATGAAGAAAAGAAAGCATATGCTCTTGTTAGAGGAGTTAAGAAGTTCAGACACTACATATTGAGCAATAAGGTGTTCACCATTGTTCTTGACCCAACAGTAAAGACATTGCTCATGCAAAAATAGCTGGGAGAACGAAGGGAAAAGTGGGTCACATTGTTGTAGGAATATGACATGGAAATTCAACCCATGAAGTTAGTAAGAGGAAAAGAACTCACTCAAACAATAGCTGAGGCAGTAGCTGATACAAGGCCTAAACTTATAGTGCAACAGTACTAGCTTGAGGATGTTTCCCCAAGGGAGTGGTACGACAACATAATCTACTATTTGCTGAACTATAAGTGCCCACCTCGCTTGCAAGGAGTTCAAAAGCATGCTCTTAGGCTGAAAAGCAGTAGCTACATGTTGTAGGGATCTATACTATACATGAGGAATCATGAAGGTGTATATCTGAGATGCCTTGGCAAAGAAGAAGCTGACTGGGTTTTGAAGAGTTTCATGACAAGTATGGCACTAGTCATGGATTAGGTCCCTCGACCATGCATCAAATCTTACGGGCAGGTTACTACTGGCCAAAAGTCTTCAAGGATGCTCACAACCATGTCCACACGTGCCACATATGTCAAACCACTATAACTAGAGAGAAGAACGTTGCTGTCCCACTGCAACCAGTTCTAGAGGTGAGACCATTCACGCAATGGGGTCTTGACTTCATTGGTTTGGTAAGCCCATCGTCATCTGCAAGACACAGGTACATTCTAACTTCTTCCAATTATTGCACTAGATGGACATAAGCCATTGGATGTAGGCAATGCACAACCGAGGTAGTTACGAATTTTCTTGAAAGTTTCATTTTAAATCATTTTGGTTGTCCCTATGATTTGGTGTGTGATAATAGCCCTGCATTTTCCTCGCTTAAGTTTTCTAGTTGGGCCTTTGATTATGGAATTACTCTTAAATTCTTATCCAATTATTACCCTTAAGGAAATGGCTTAGCAGAATCCACCAACAAGAATTTGATCATTGTAATAAAAAAAATGCTTGACAGGAATCACAAGGACTGGCACACCCAGCTCCATTTTTCCCTTTGGGCAGATCACACTTGCCACAAGGTCTCCCTTGGTGATTCCCCATTCCATCTTGTTTATGATCTAGAGCCTATATTCCCCATCCATTTGAAGATTCCCGCCCTCTAGTTTATTAATGACTTTTACGAAGGAGGGGATCGTAGAGAAGCTCGCTTAGCTAAGCTATTACATTTAGAAGAAGTGCGTGATTATTGTTGCTCAATTTTCACCTACGAACTCAATCAGGTAGGATTAATTGTGTTTCAGATGTTCATAAGGGCCGATTGATAACATTTGCATTGAGGGTTAGGTCATGCATCTGATGAAATTCCACAAGGAGCTCATTCGAAGAGTCTGCCTCAATCATTTTGGCACAAAAAATCACTAGAGAAGGAAGTCGGTAAGACCTTCCTGTTGTCTTGCCAACTAGCAGTGCATCCTATGTGGTTAAATAAACTAGTCACCAATACTTTCAGGTCACCAAGAGTCTTCATGTATCGGTCCGCTTGAAAAGGGTCATGCCGACAGTTGTTCATCAAGGAGCTCTCATCATAAGGTTATGTCTTCACCAAAGGGTCTGGCCGACTGCCAAAGGTCTTGCCGAAGAGGAATGCTTTCGCCATGAGGTCTTTCCACTTGCTATGAAGTCTTCCCGACTGGTGGGAGTCACGCCGAAGGTAGCTCACAAGGTTGGCGTCGGGGAGAGTGGTTTGTGTTCGGCATGAGGTCACACCGAAGAAGGATGTCATCGGGTGAGGTTTCACTAAAACTAGGTCATTTTGGGGTGACATCTCACCAATGAGGGAGAATCTCACTGAAGCGAATGGAGCTCTCAGTGATAGATTTTGAGCTCGGTATGAGGTCCCACTGATCAAGCGAAGTCTCCCCGAAATGAAGCGAGTTCGCTGGAAGGAAGCCCTTGTTCGTCGAGAGGTCCTACCAACAGACGAAGGTTACGCCAAAGGTTGTTCACAAGTTGGTGTCGGCATGATGTCTTGGCGACAAGCAAGGGTCATTCCGATAGTGGGTCACTAGGGAGATGTCTCGGCATAAAGTTTTTCCAGCGGGGAGATGTCTTCTTGAAAGTATAAGGTCTCAGCAAAAGTTGGTGCCTTCACTATAATGTCTCCTCGACCAAAGGAGGTCTCCCCGATATGAGATGAGCTCACTCGAGGAATTTGAGCTTGGCAGAAGGTCTTCCCGGCCTGCTAAGGTCTTGTCGAAATAGTCTCAGCTTGCCGAAGGATTCTACCTTCGACATAAGGTCCTGCTGATCAAACGTGTCTCACCGAAAGAAACATTTTGAGCCCGGGGGAGGTGGTTTGTCCTTGCCATGAGGTCTCACCGATAATGAAGGGTCTCCTTGACATAGATGACATCGGTGTAACGTCTGGCTGAATGAGCAAAGTCTTTCCAACAAGAGGGTGCCTCCGGTATAAAATTTGAGCTTGAGGAGAGGTCTCACCGATAATGAAGGGTCTCGCTGAAACAAAAGGGGCTCGATGTAATGTTTGGCGCTTGGTGTAATGTATTACCAACAAGCGATGGCCTCGCCGATGGTTGTAAGCCTTCGGTGTGATTAATGGAGCCCACCATGAAGTCCTGCCGATGGATGAAAGTCTCCTCGATAGTTTTTCATTAGACCATCATCGGGGAGAAGGTTGCACATTTTCCATGAAGTCTTCCCGACTGCTGGAAGTCTCGGTGAAAGAAAGGGTCTTAGTGGTGTCTTGTCCTCGCCAGGAGGTCTCACCAACACATGGATGTCTCACTGACCCAATGGGGTCCTGCCGAATGAAAGTGAGCCCAGGGGGAGGAAAGAAACTCGCTTTGACCTCCTATCGACTGATCGTGGTCTTGCCGAAGGCTTATTTATGCCTTCAGTGTGACATCAATAAACTCTTGCCGATATGGTTCACAAGGGTGAGCCCGAGGAGACTCCAAGAGGAAGTTTTACGCTCGGGAAGATGTCCTGAATAGAGTATGGTGTCTTGCTGACAATGAGATGAGTTCGCCATGACATCTTCCCTTCATCGTAAAGTCTTTCCGACTCATGAGCTCTCGCCAAAACAAGGTGAATCCGCTAGGATGTCTCACTAACCCAATGGGGTCCTACCAAATGAAAGTGAGCTCGGTGCAAAAGAAAGTTGATTCACCATGATGTCTCGGTAAAAGCATGGGGTCTGGCTGATAACGATCAACTTACTCATGAATATGGATATCGGTATGACTCCTGAAGGCCCACCATAGGGTCTTCCTGAAAGCGAAAAGTCTTGCCAATGATTTCATGGATGTCGATATGACTTTTGAACTCGCTATATGGCCTTTCCGATCATCATGAGTTATGCCGATAGCTGCAAAGGGGCGTAATCGCATCGGCAAGACACTTCTAGTGTCTCACCAAGATGCAATTTTGATGAAGAGCTTTGACCACTTGAAGTAGCTTGTGTGGCATCTGTTTGACTGATCAGGGGGAGCTACAGGTGGACCGTTGGAAGCTTGACCAGTGCCAAGAGGATCAATAGGGGGAACACGATGTGGATCTGCCCTGAGCTCAGAAGCATTCAAAGTAGCTCGACCAAAGGAGACTCAAAGAAGAGGGACACGAAGACCAGAAGTGAATGCGGTAGTTGCAAAAGATCAAGGAGGCCATTCCTAGAGCGAATCCACACCGACATGGCCATGGGGATGTAGCATTAACTTCCTTCAAAAGATCTAAGGGGAGATTTTTCCTGAAGTCAGATATTTTTGTAAGCCCTAGGGGCCGATATATTTTGTATATATAGCATTTTTTCCTCTTTGTAAAGGAGTTCGAATAATGCATTCTCAAGAGTTAGTGATTTTTAACAATCCTTTCTCAACTGATGTATGCTTTGTAACTCAACTAGAATATGGAATATAACAGGAATACGGAATATAACATACATAGATTACTGTTGTCAATCAGATTGCACCCAAATGCTTGAATATTGAAATTCAGCAATTTGTTGGAACATTGGAACTAATTCCAGGCTGTGGGTATCCTATAAGGAATTAGACCTCCAGATTCTAGGTTGGTTCCTATTTAATTTTTTGGTTAATAACTGAGTGATTTGCTGGAAAAGGGAGAAAGACTGAAACTAAATTCTGAACTATGAAACTAAACTATGGTGATGCACTGAAGAATTTGATATTCAGACTTAACTCACAAAATGATTACTCACTATTTTCATTTGCACAACTAGATCTGGAAGTTTAAACACTTGAATGTTTTAAACAAAGGCTTTTAAAGAAACAATCATAGAAGGAAAATATAATTCCCACAACTAGACTGTTCAATTATTGATTAGCACAATGTTTAACCAGTGGACTTAAACTTGGATGCATACAAAATTCATCAAGGAGACATAAATATTTAAAGGTTTCATAAATTGCAAACACAATAATCACTTTGATCAATCCCACATGAAAATGATGCTTGAAACTTGAAGGCAAATTCTAAAATACTGAAACTTAAAGGAATCCTCTGCAATAACACAATTTGAACCTGTAAAAAACACTGCTGTATTAATCTGTAAATAAATGCCAAGTTACAAACTAATTCGCTTTTGCAGAGTGCAAAGGAGAAAAATAAGAACTGAATTGAAAAAGATAAACTTTTTCAATATATACAAACTGAAGGCACTCCAAAGTGCATGAATAAGCAACTGAAAGTGACTTGAAAGTGAAAAGATGACAATCCCAAAGTGAAATCCGAGCACAAGTAAAAATCCCTGAAAAAGTGGCTCAAACTCATGCAAAAATGAGTGAACTCAATCTCGAACTGGCAGTCATAAAGCATGTAATTGATCTGCAACTCGAACTGGACTGAAATCCCTGAAAAGTGGGCTAAAGCACACAAAAACCACCTCATTTGTATCAATCCGCCCATGCATATTTTAAAATCCATCTTTGTCATGGTAACTCTCCAGTTGAAAATCTGATGTAGAACTGAAGTGAGCTGAGATTCAACTTTATATAATATCTTTATTTGCATTTGAAAAAAGATGAATTAATTAAATGATTTATAATGTATCATCTAATTAATTCATTTACATTAAATTATGCAAATAAAATATTAAGAATAAAGCCGAAAGTGAGACTTAGCATAAATTCAAAAATAGGCATTACATTGATAATCACTGTTGACCACCATGCTTACCCCTAAGGCCGACCACACTTGGCATATATTTGATAATGATTTAATATTCTGCCATAATACTTTAACATAAAATTCATATACTAATGATGTTGACCACCTTTGCTAGGCACATTGACTTAAAAGTCATGGCCACGGGGAGAATAAAAACACAATGATTATTGAAAATTATTTACAAAAATATCAAAAATGAACTTAGGGCAAATGGACAAAACAACATTCAACCCTAAATCATTACCATTCGACCACACTTGAGAAGCTTCTTGAAGAAATCACTGACCACCACCATGGAGGGTTTGAAGCTTGAAATTGGCCATTCCCTGTCGATTTTTGATGATCTCTTGAGATATTCTGAACATAACAGGTAATACGAAGCTCGTTTTGTCTCAAATTTGAAAATTTTGAGCATTTGAATAAGATATTGAGACTTAAAAGGCAAGGCTGTTTATAAATCTAATATATTCAGTGTCTTCTCTCTGTTTCTCTTGTATTCTCTTGGTATTCTATTTTAACCTGGCTGTTATGGAGCTAGAAAGAGCTCGAACTCATCATTTGAGAAATATCACAAGGTAACTCGCATTTTTTAACAGAAACCCATGCTATTTTTTCTATTTTGAAACCACAGAAATGGAAAAAATCTTACGTTTTGAAGCTGTTTTAATCATTTTGATTGTAGATAACGGGTACTTCAGACTTTTCCTTTCTATCCCTGAACATATTCATTTAGAACCTGCAGATATTTATCATGAATCTGGTCGCGGCTATCTTAACTTTGATTTGGGTTCTCTTATTTTGTGATTATGATGAACGCCTTGTGTCCATTCTGTTGATCTTTTCATGCTTTGAGGCCAATATTCTCCTATGGTAAGAAAACATGGACTTGGGCATTTTCACCAGTAAATAACGGATGAACTGCTTACCATTTGAAACCCTTGGCAAACTTACCTTCTACAGAAAATACGCTTGACTCGAGCTTGAAGTTACAAAGTAAATGAAATTTTGTTTCCTTCATGCACCTTTCTGGATATATTTTTGGAGCAAAATCCCTAAATGGGTAAGGAAAAAATCCGCCTCTTTACCATCACAAAAGCATTTCTGAGCAAGATTGGAGTAAACACTGTAACATTTCATTGTGGGTATTTCATTTTGTATTTGGGTATTCCTCATAAAATTCTTTAAAAACATAAACCATTGTATGAATGTTAAAAAAAAAATGCCATGGCTGGTAATAGCTTAAGATTCTTGGCACAAATTTACATACATAAATTCCTTTGTATCAACTCAGTCATCATTATTTTGTCTTTGTTGAAAATTTTTTGTATGTTAATTTGTGCCAAGCTTGAGACATTCTGGATAGTATGTGTTAATTTGCATCTTGCAATAAATCATTGCTCTTTATATCTTCATACTCAGAATTCTGAAGCTAGGAGCTTGCTTGAATTCAAAGAAACTATAAAATAAAAGAGTATATTTTTCCTTTTCTTACAAAGAATTGATGATTAATTGTCTTGCTTTTCGTATACCTTCTCATCTGAAAGTCAACATGATTATGATGGCCCAAGTTTGATTTTACAGCCATGACTGTATTTCCTCTAATTGGATATCCTTCTATTGCGGGTGTATTTTCTCTTTAATCTTCACTGCTGTAGCTCTTTTCATGTTTTTCTGTGCTATCTCTCAAGCTCACTTGAAGCAAGATAATGAACATATTTTGTTCCCCAAATCATGGCTATATTTTATGATGGAAACACACTCAACAATATTTCCAGAGCATAACATTAGCTTGTAATTTTGTTTTCTTGAAGATTTTCCCAAACTGGGATAGACATTATATTTGTAGTTTTGACATGTACAAGCTGCAACCTCTTCGTCTGGTTATATTGCTCCCATATTACTATACTTAGACTCCATTCATTCCTTTCCAAGGCCCGTACCATATCAACCACTGCAAGGAGCACAAATAACTGAAACTATCCTTGGTAATTAGCAAGAAATTGAACATCTCTTTGAGCAATATGTCTCCATTCATGGCATTGGCTGTCCCTCAAATGACTGTTGCTCCTTTATATCTTGATAGATGCATCTCTTTTCATATATTGAGACTTCCACCTAATATGAAGCTCTCATTATCATGAATGCTGTTTATAAATGGAATGTTGGAAAGTACGCTTGAATGATATTTTCTATTTGGTGATAGCACAGTCTTCTTGATAGACATTGTCTTCCATGATATCTTGAAAATTACCAGTCGAAAAGACTATGCTTGCTATCAGTGTTGGACTGCCCTCTTTTCATTTGCTTGAACCATTTATGAGATGAAATTTTGTCATATTCAATAAAAGGTTATTCCTGCATAAAAATCTATTGCTTCTCATAGTAATTGATGCATGAACTATAACTTGATCATTGTATTTCTGTTATTATTAAGTTACATGCCTGCATGCAAATCTGTCCTGTGCGGTGATATGGTTTATGAAAGCATTCCAATGCTCGAATACTCTATTTCTCCTCAATGCAAAGAGGCTCTATACTTCACTTAAATGTAATGTGAAAAATATAAAGTAGATTTGAATAGAATATGAAATTGATGAGTGTAACATTGATGCTTTTAATGGCTGTTATCAATATTCATGAACTTCGTATGAAACTCGTGAGTATATCCTCTTTGATATGCCGAGCTCAACCTTTGTGGGAACCCATTTTACTCCACATATCTGATGAAATGATCTCGAACATGATGAACCTGTTCCTACACACTGAAACAAACATGTTAGCAAAATAAAAGAAGCTAAAAGCTTCCATTGAACTATGTTTTGCTCGTGATTTTTTGTAATTATCTTACGGATGCCTGATTAATTGTATTCTATATTTCTGTTGGTAGCGTAGGTATATGATAGGATTTGATTCGTCATTGCTTAGAGACCATCTCTAATGTCATTTTTTATCTTTCCTGTAGATGATTTTGGAGCTGGAACTGGAGCTGAACTGGAAATGGAGCTAGAGCTGACGTCACAACTGTAAACTTGAACTATCAATGATTCGTCATTCTAGGCAATGACGAATCACCTTCTACCCTATGCTTTCATTATATTCAGTTGTATATCATACCATTTCTTATGCATCCTTTATTTGATTATAAAAATCAAAATGAGTTACTCCCACGGCTTGTGTGAGATTCAACATTTTTTTACAAAATGAATAAAAGCATTACTATGCAAATTTTCTCAATTTTCTATTTTAAATATTTGCACAACAAAACTATGATTCATATGTAAGATGATCTCAATGATGATCAATGAACACCTAATTAGCAAAACATGAAAATTTTATTACCTGTAAATAATGAATTTCATTCAGCTCTACCTGTTTGAGCTCGAAGTGAAAAATAGGTAACGATTACCTTGGAAACCAGTGTTAGTGTTTCATACTATTTTCATTTATTTTCAGTTTATGTAAGTTTTGAACTGTGTTTTCTAAGTCTGCATTTTGAACTTTAAGTTGTGAAATTCATCTTTCCTCCTTAAAATACTTATGCAGATTAAACCTTTTTCAAGAATAATGCATAAGTTCACAAAGTTATGTTGAGTAAATGAAATATTTCTCATTAGTTCCTCAGTGTATGTTCATCTTGTTTTCATTCCACGATTTCTGTCAAATTTGGTGTATCACCATAGGTTTATGTTTTAATTTCCCTGCACTCCTTCTCCCTTTCCCTTTAAAGAATCAGTAGTTAGGTGATACCACAAAGGAAGCCGACCTTCTCCAGAGGTTGACCTCTGCTTACAAGAAACCCATATCTTTAGAGGTCTTCCCATGTTACATTGAGGTGTTGAACACCAGTTTCAACAAGGGTGCAACTTCAGATTGATAACAATTGTGTAATAGAAATTTTTTCCAAACATCAGAGCGTAGTCAAAAGATGGTTCGACCGCCGAGCCAAAATAAAGGCCTTTCAAATTGCTGATCTAGTCCTATGCTACGACAAGGCCCATGAGAAGAAAGGGGGACATGAAAAATTCAACAAACTCTGGCTTGGCCCCTTTTAGATTGTTGAAATCCTTGGAGACAATTCCTTTTGCCTAAAGACCTTAACTGGTGAAGACGTCCCGTTTCCTGTCAACGGGAAACACCTAAAGCATTGCTTCCAAGCCTGAGCTCTTTTCAGCTACTCTTTTGTAAATAATTGTATATAGGTAAGTTTAGGTTGCTTTTGGTTTCCTTCTACCTAGTTTCTTTGTGTCGCTTTTATTTTTCTCGTTTCCCGGTTGTTTTGTTTGGATGAGGGTGTTCTTCATTCTGATGCGGTGGTTGTGCTTGTTCGACAAATGGTTCACTTTGCTGCCCGCTCTTAGTGTTTTTTGGCTAAACATTCATTCTCAACTTCTGGTCTTTGATAGTTTTTAGGGAATGACTTCCTCATTTGAACTCTGTCTTAGAACTTGACCCTTGGTTGAATCCTCCTTTACGTTCATCTCAGATCCAACACAAAACACATATTAATCATTACCAAAGGGTTGTACATTAGCTTTATGATGACTTAGCAAGCAAATAATCTTAAGTCTGCTCCAGTGACCATCCCCAAGCCCATATTAGGCTTCAATGCTTACATGGTTGAGCGAAAGAAGAAACTATTAAAATAAATATCAAAAGAAAGAAATAAAACAAAAATTATGAAATCAAGCAACCGTATGGGTGCACAAATAACTCTACCGGGGCTATGGACGCCCGAATGGTAGTAGAGTGATATCCATGGGGTCACAATGAAAACTCTACCAGGGCTATGGACACCTTACTAGCAGTGGGGAAATGTTCAGGTTACTTTTGGGGTTGGACGATTCATGTAGCTTGCTCGGTTTGATTGATCACTGTCTGTCACAGTTTCTAAGGAAAGGGAATGAATTCACTACACACACTTCTGAGATGTTTCATAGGTTGACTCAACTAAGGACCCCATTCTCCTAGTTCACTTTTGGAAGTCAGCCCCTGGTCTGTGAAACCAGAGATTATGGGTTTTGAATGAGAATTTATCCTTAGAACACTTGGGAGTGTTCCCTAACAGAGTCGCCATTTGTTGTGCCCTCAGCACACACGCCCCATTTGGAATAGGGACCCTCTCTTTCCTTTGCCTCACTGGGTCATTTTTTTTCTGTCTCATTTTACGTGGCCCCCTATTTGGTGTTCAAAATGGTCAGTAAGCTCTTAGGGATGTCATCTTAAGTTGATCATGTTTTTCCCCCTCAAAGTTTTCCAAGTCTTTAGTCTTGGCTGGTTCCCATTTGGTGTTTTTCTTAGTGCTTAAAAGGTGGCATTCGTTGAGCTCTTCAGGCCCGCCCTTGTGGGTCGCCCCTCTTAGATTTCCATCACCTCATCACCTTGTCTTAAGCAACTTTTATTTGATGACTTTCCTCCATTCGAGTTCTAAGGCTCATTCCACTGTCTGTCTAATGCTAACATCCCAACGACCTTTCTTTGGCAGTGTTTCGCCCATCAAAACCTGAACCCTTTAGCACCGTCTGATCATCACCAGGAAATTAAATGGCTATCTGTTGATGGCTGTTTGACTATCGGACCCCAGTGCTCCTGTGGCCATTTTAAAAAATCAAAACTCACTAACCTTTGGCCTTTTGTACTTGCATTAAATAGGGGTAGTAAATGCCTTAACTTCTATAAATAGGCAAATTTGAGCTGTCATTATCACTTTGTCAGTTGAGCAGAAAGAGGTCAGAATGATCCAGAGCCATTTCCTCATGCCACCTCCGAGCCCGACGAGTGTCATCGCCGATCCAACATGTTTGTCAATTGATTTGATCACCTCCTTCATCGGGTTCTTGAGGTGAGTTGGCCTTCCGCACCCCGTTTTGTGTTTCCTTTTGATTTCTAGTAAAATGAATCAATTTGAAAGAAGAAAACACATGTCCTAGATAGAGAAGAACATCACACCCAAAACCCATGTGATAGAAACTTGAAAAACTATCCAAATCACCTACTAGATGGATGCGAAACCTTATCCTCCCTGCGCCATTCTTTGGCTAGAGCATTCACGCTCTGCGGACCTGGGCCTTCTCATTGCCATCACCAATACTTGAAAGAAAAAAAAAATTACATACAGTGAAACACTCTTTCAGGTCCGCCATCGCAGGATGACTTCACCTTCCTGTTGTCTAAACTTGGCAAAAAACTTACAAGCTAAAATTGAGCCCAATGAGTTCCCCGGGTCTGCGACCGTAGGAATCCATCCTCGAGGCACTGCTTGTGAGCTGCTATTTCAAATGACATTATGACCCTAGCTGTCTGATGCCTCAAACCCCAACTCCCTATCCGTTGATTGACCTCGTGCGCAAACAACCATGTCCAACACCATCCGGGTCCCAACTAGCGGACCTCCGTCTGCGGGCTGCTGCGGTGACAACGCCGTCTCTTATGACTTCCAAGAAGCGACCTCCCGCCCTTCGGTTTTTGCTCATCTGACGACTGTTTGAAATACGAAGAGAAAATTGCCAAGTACTTAATTTCCTTCGGACCCCTGAAGTTGGGTCTCCGTGAGTGGGACTCCATCCCATCACTGCTGTAGCCTTAGGGAAAATCGCCCTCATCCTCCCAGCCATTGGAACCCGACCTCACCTTGACCGAAGAACTTTTGAATGACAGAAAACATGGAAAATGACTTCATCTAGACCTGATCCCTTGGATGGCCCCCATTGGACCTCCGCATGCTTCCCACCGTTTCAAACAAAAATCTTCCAACAACTTTTCGGCCCCTCTGATATGAGATGCTTGAATGCCAAGGTATGATATCGAATGCCCTCCATCACCATGGGTTCTGCTTGGTGGAACTCCACCCTCAAAATTCCATCTCTCCAAAGCTGTCCCTAACGACAAACCTCAAATGATAGAGATCCTCTCTAGTTTTGATCATCCAAAAGGTGGTCCAAATTCCCTCCAATCAACAAATTATTTTGACCCACATGTTAAAATAGGGCACCCCCCTTAGTGGACTCCTCAAAGTGGCCAAATCTGAAGGCAGGTCAGGACAAGTGGGTCGTTGTGCCCTGAGTGCCGTCCCTCCTGCAACAACTCTAAAACAACCATCAAGCCAGGGAAATCTAACTCTTGGGGCTCGAAGCATCCAAACTCCCTCCTATGAACTGCTAATGACAATCTGTATTATATGTTATATTTCTCAAATACTGAATTATCTAGTCTAACTCCATTTGCAGGGATTTGACTAACGTTTCCATGTTTTCGTGCTTGAATATGCTCACCTCTCTTTTGCCAGCAAGATATATGGAATCAGGTGTAGGACCTTCGGTGGCAGCCGCAGAGAAAGATAAAGGAAAGAAAATAGGAAAGGCACCTTGTGGGAAGGAGGATAGGGATCAAATGAAGTATAAATTCCAAGGGGAACCCCTAAAATCCAAAGTCACCACAGCTTGGAAGGAGGTCACAGACACATACATCAGACATATAGACATCGACGAGTTCAAGCAAAGAGTCAGAATCAACCCTACAATGGAGAATGCAAGACTGATCAGAAGCAGTGGGTTGGCCAAAGCAACGGGCTTCCCTCTAGCTCTGGTTGCCCCTAAACTAGCAATGGCCTGCAGGGAGGCATACCAACCAAAGACCAGAACAATAAGGGACAGGGATGAAAATATTTTAGCTGACATGTTCTCCAAGGTAATAACAAAGACTTTCCATATCCCTACTTTTGGGGAGATGGAAGTACCAACCATAAATGATTGCAAGGAAATGTGGGACAAAAACCCCCTAAAATGCAAAAAGATTCTAAATCAACATTGGTTGAAAGAGAAGAGGGGCAGTGCTACAAAGGTTCCCCAAGAGCTCTTTTGTAGTGACTTTTATGAAGACTATCATGACCTGGTAACATTGCTGAGCAGAGTAATGGGCTTTCCTACTGCAACCTGTTTCCAAGAGTGGATGATTTACTTCATTGAGGAGATCCTCTAGGGCGAGGCCATGTTCTATTGGTCAGGAATAATCAACAATTGCTTCCATGAGCAATTTATGGATGTCAAGAAAACCTCTAAATTTTACATGAATTATTACTTGGTCTATTCATTAGCCGAGAGGACGCAATACGGAGGCTTGTTCAGAGCTCCAGATGAGGAACTAGGTAGGGAGCTGTAAGTTTATGATAAGTACCCTCAAATACAATTTAGAAACTTCAGGAGGGAGTATTGTAGGGTCAATGACACTTTCATAGGTTATATCATCAAACTGCTTGGGGGAGATTTTGAGAGAAGAGTCTCCCATAGAGCCCATGCCTTCCTTCAACAATTTTCCTTCTTATTCATGTACAATTTCCAAAGTTCACATACATTCGTGCCAAAGGCTTCTTAGAAAGACCAAACAAGCTGCCCCAATATCCTAATGACCAGATAATACTATTAGAGCTCTCTCAGAAACTACGACATGTACACGCCCTTTTGAGCAACAAACATAGGGTAGGGATTCCTTATCCCCTTTCCTTCGGTCAAGGATTATAGGAACTGCATACCTCTCAGTGAGCTGAAAATTTAGAGAAAGAACTGGCAGAATACCATTTGAGACTCCACATTGCCCAACCATGGATGGATCCCTATTGCCATATCAAGAAGGCACTTGGTCCTGAGTATGCCCATCTACATAGCATTGAATATCAAGGCTAATTGCAAAGATGATAATGAAGTACGAATGAGGCACTATATGCAGATGACCGCATATTTCGTAAAGAGGGTCAATCTATTCCTCGTACCAGACTAGGTGGAAGAGAATGAAAGCACAGTCATGGATCCTCGGTATAACATAGTCACCAATCTCCCACTGCCACTAATTGATTGGGATGAACAAGAGGTTGATGACCTCAACATTCTAACCAAGCCCATCGAGGCTCAAACAAAAGAGTGGATTGATGGGAAAATTTCCCAATTAAAGCAACAAGGGGTCGCTTTGACCTATGAGGGGCTTGAGAATGAGCCAAGTGAAATAGGTAGTGGGATAGCTGCTACCCCATCAGGTGAAGCCTCTCAATCTCCTTCGCCCACCAGATCAAGAAAGAGAAAAGAGATTGCTGAGCAACAACCTAATCCCAAGGTGTATGCTAGAAAGGCTTTAGAAGGCGAACCTTCCAAGAAACACAAAAGATCAGACAGTTTCATAGAGATGCCTGCCATTCAAGAAGATCCGCTCCATGAGGGAGAAGAAATAGAGGCTAAGCAACAAAAATATCCACCTGCTGCCTCCACTACTACTGCCCCTCCATCTTCCTCGCAGACGATGGTTGCTACTTCCCCACTTGCGGTGGACATCTCGGTCCACCTTACATCTTCTTCACCTACTGGCTAGGTTGTAATGATTGACTCTTCCTCTGCCGCCACTTCTTTGCTTTCCTCTGCTTCCATGTCTTTGACTACGTCTCTTCCATTAGAAAGAAAAACAATTCCAATGCCCACACTCTCACTTCCAGAGGAATTATCCCGCCATATACAAAATGTTCCTATAGAGTTGTTTGGGGTATGTTGATGGTGCTTTTGACACAACAACATGCAAACAGAATATTGCTACTCATTTTCTCCTGAAAGAGAAGGATGATCACTTGGATATCTTAGCTCCCAAGGTCTATGTAGTTGGTTCTCAACTGTGCTGATGTCCCTCAGTGGTCAATGTGAAAGTAATGTTCAAGGGGCCTGTTGGTGTGAGCTTCTAGATTGTTCTAAGATCAAGCATGAAATAAAACCTAATTTAACTAGGGTTTTTAAAGAAACATAAAAAGATGGGCCAGGGATTTGGAACAGAAAAGAATGACAATTCTTCTAATTTAACCAGACTTGCTACCTTTCAAGGAGTTGTAAACTAAAACTGCAAAATAAAGTAAACTTGTGATTGACACACAACCTCTTTTATTCACAGTGCTAATTCAAATAACAGATTTTTAATTATCATTTAGATAAAACATAAAATAAGACTTCAATCCTTGAAATATTCTCAAATCAAATGATTAACTTAAAACAAATATCATTCAGGAACACAATATGAAGTAGATTAAACTCTAATTGCTTCTACTGTTAGTGAAATAGATAAGCAATATTTACAAGGCTGGCACAATCACTAGTGTATAGAGAATCTATGATTCCAGATTGTTTCGACCTACACTAAGGGAACATGGAAAATACATTACAACCAATACTAAATTTTACTACTAGACAAGAAGACAAAAGAAGCTCTCATTACTCAGAATCAAGATGCAACTCTATCTCCTTCTACTTTTTGAAAATCCCTACTCTACCACTGTTCTTAACTTTTAACCCTTCCTTTTAGTTCTAATCCTAACTGTCTCTTAAAAGTTCTAACCCTTTACAAAGAGGCCAAAATGCCTTATATACAGAATGTACCAAAAGGGATGCACTGGCTATTATTTTAGGGTTTTTACAAAATATCTGCTGATTGCAGGAGAGTCGGCTCTCAGATAATTTTTCCTTTTTTGAAAAGAATCAATGCTGTATTCAATGAGAAGCCTTGCTGTCTGGGTCGGTGATGGGTTGACCTCAGGAGAAACCTTTTAGATCCTTTTTGTAGCTGCAACATTTACTCATTGTCTTCATGTCCACCTTGAACTCTGCTAGGGTCATCTTGAATGCTCTAGGGCATTTTACCATTAATACTGATCAACCTTTTCTGGTGGTTACTACAACTGTCCCTGTGAGTCACAGATCCTTCCTTCCTTTGGCTTCCCTCATGTTTCATACTTCTTTCACAGGTTGACCATCTTCTAGAACATCATCGGGCCTCCTTGTAGATTTGAACATTACACCTGAGCTGATCCATCACCTCCCTGATCCTAGAATAGATCCATCTCGCTTGCACTTTGTTGGTCTTCTTACACAGGGATGGTCAATCAGTCAATTTCTTCATTTGATTGGAGGAACAAAAGCCATGCAAGATTCCTTGGCGGTCAAAAGTGGTCCGTATTGAATCGCATGTCGGTGAGACACTCATCATGTCTCCTTGATGCGATTATCACTTTTATCAACCATCGACATGACATTAGACAGTTAGAAAGATGTTTTGGTGAGCTAAAGAAGTCATATCGAGCTCACAAAACCTATCGGTAAGACTACATGTTCTCAACAAGACCACATGGCGAAGCCCTTCCTCTTTCAGCGAGCACATTCTCACGTCAGGAAGACTTCATCATTTTGGGGAGACCTTACCCCAAACTCCTCTTCCCTTACCGAGCCCCTCCTTATTATCGGCAAGACTCCTCAATGTCGGCCAGAGGCTATGGTGAGTTCTCCTTGTGGCATCTCCCATCGCTGAGACACCATCGGGTTGGCAAGACATCTTACCGAATCTGTTCCATCCACCCAGAGTCTTCCTGAGTTCCTTTTATTCCCCCGAGCTCGGGCCCCTTTTGCTTCGGTGTAACTTTATTTCTTCGCCAAGACCTTTTGGTGAAGGCACGATCCTCTGCCGAGCTCCATGTCTTTCAATGGGACCCTCCTTTATGTCGGCATGACCTTCCGTTCTCAGGGAGACCTCTCGGTGATGCTACTATCCTTTTCTGTGAGCATTCCCTTGTCGCCCAGACTAGGGATCATTGGCGAGACTTCTCGCCGAAGCTACTCTATTTTTTCGATACCGCTTTACTTTGGAAAGATTTCACCCCATCGGTGAAACATCCTGCCAAAGCCACCTTTCTCTCGACGAGCTTCCTTCATGTTGCTAAGACTTTCCTTGGTCGGTGAGACTTTACATCGACTGAGGCCTCCATTCACCAAGCACAATGTCTTTCTCTAGGCTCCCCTTACCTTTTCGGTGAGACATATGCCACTTCGACTAGACCTCACGCCGAAGGTGAACCACTCTCCCTGATGTACATTCTTATCGACAGTCGGCAAGACCTCAGGCGTTTGGCGAGACCACACACCAAAGATAGTAGCTCCTGCTGAAGTGTCCACTCCATACATGCTAGTCGGTGAGATATAAGGAAGTCGCCAAGACTTCCTCTCGTAGCCAAACCTTCATATCGAAATGTGTTCTATCTGTCGCCGGTCGGTGAGACATAAGGATCTCACCAAGACTTTCTGCCGAAGGAAAAATCCCATGCCGATGGGAAGCTCCCAGTTGCCGGGACTCTGATTGCTGTCTTGCTGACTGATGCCTGCACATGAATTTCACTCGTTGTGACATCTCTGGGGTCTTCCCGACCTTTGCCTTAGCTGATTTTTATGGCCAACTGGATTGGGGAATGCATTCCAGCTGAGCTCCCTTGGAAAATATCATCAAGTGTAGGATTTAATCCTGCAAAAAAAATGCTTCCATTAGTCCCCAAAGCATATGAAACATATTAAAATAAACTATCCTATTGCTTATGATTATTTCATTGAATACTTGGCAAGAAGGAAACCAATTCAAGTTGAGACAGAACCAAGATTTAAATCAGGAAAAATAGAAGACAAGCTTAGGCAGAAAACATGAGCACCCCCAAGAGGAAAGCAAATAACCATAAACAAAAGAAACTAGAAAGAGAAAGGGGGACCCATTTTGTTCCAGAATAAAATGGGGTGGTTATGCAAGGCATAACAAATGGCGACTCAACTGGGAAAATGGTTTAACCATTTTCAAGAAGCTGAAGGATTCAACTACCTAGAACTCTTGGTTCATGAATATCAGAACTCTAGTTGGATCAGTTATAACAAGCAAGGTTGAGCTAGAATCTCAAATGTAAGTCAATCAAAAGGCTACCCCTGAATCTATGTATGTGTTTGATAATGCATCATCCTTTGATAAAATTTTCTTCATCTTTGAGACAACAATGTGCAAGATTTGAACTACATAGGTTGATTCCCTTTCGTGCAATGATATACCGGGCATTGCTCCACTGCCAGCCAAGCATCCATAGCCCCGACAGAGATACCTCTAGTTTCCTCATAGCATTGCTTTACTGCCAGTCAGACGTCCATAGCTCTGATAGAGATACTGGAATCACCCATTCATATTGAATCCCTTTTTCTCTTTAGATAATTCTTTTCCTTTCTCTCTCTCTCTTTTTTGTTTTCTCATAGAGTTTCAGATATTTCATTATTATTTTTTTTCAATATGTCAGATGTTTAACATCTGATCTGTGTTGAAAACTACCATGGACCTCATAATAGCACTTGGAAATCAGATTTTTCACTCAAATCTTACAACACTGTCACCCTGGGACAAATATATCATAACAAAAGGAGATGATCTTAATGATTTATGAAAGATTTAGGGGAGATGATGAAGGTTACTTGGCACCTTGTTTTCAAAACTTTCCACAACTTTTATTGACAACAAACATGAAACAAAAAATTGAGGACAAAATCATCCGATCAGAAAACCTGAAAATATCTAAACCACTTCTCTCCTAATGACCAAAGTATGCTTTAGATAACAACCCACAGTTTCAGATGGAAAGGACAGATCAACCCCAAAGAATAGAACAAAACATAAACCACAGAACAAGGGAAACATAAAGACAAAGGGAAGACAAACAAACAGTTAGCAAACTATAAACAAAGAGCGAAATACTTAAACAAAGAGCAGAGTTATTCAGACAGAGGACCGAGTTATTTACAAGAAGAGATTATTTACAAGCAGAAACACAAAAACTATTTACATAGATGCAAATTATGTACAAACAAGAGACATAATAAACAAATTATTTACATAAAGAACAACATATGTAGAATTAACATGCTTTACGATTCAAAATAGTGTTTAAGAAACTACCCATTGATAGGCAAGGGAACAGGTTCTCTAGTTAAGCTACTCAGTCTGAAAGCATTTTCCCCCAGGATCTCAACAATTTGATAAGGACCTAGCCAGAGTTTGTCAAATTTGTGGCGACTTCCCTTCTTTTCACTAGCTTTGTCCCATAACAATACAAGGTCAGATATCCTAAAGGCTTTGATTTTTTCTCTTTTTTCAAACCAACGTTTGACAACAACTTGGTGCTTAAATAACTGTTGCAAGGTGACATCTCTTTGTTCTTCTAATTTCAACAAAGAAGCTAGTCTTATTTCTATCCTATTGTCACTAGAGTATAATTTTTGCATGAACTCAAGGATAGGTATCTGGAGGTGGATAGGGAATACAGGTTCTAGGCCATAAACCAGCTTGAATGGTGAGGTTTTTAAGGCATCCTTAATCCTAGTCCGATCTGCCCATAATGAAAATCTTAGCTGGGTATGCCAATCCCTAGGGTTATTTTCTAGCAGCTTCTTGATTACCCCTAAAAGATTTTTATTGGTTGACTCTGCTACTCCGTTGCCTTGTGGGTAATAATTCGAAGAATAATTCAAGACAATCTTGTGATCATATGCCCAAAAAATAAACTTAGCAGAAGAAAAGGAAGAGCCATTGTCACATACCAACACGGAGGGTACCCCAAACCTTGTAGTGATGCACTCGGTGAGGAACTTGATCACTACCTCTGTTGTGCTATTCTTGCAAGGTATAGCCTCTTTCCACCTCATGCAGTAGTCAGTAGCAGTCAAGATAAACTTATGTCCTACAGAAGAATTTGGGTTAATCACCCCAATAAAATATAACGCCCATTGGGAAAATGGTCTTACCTCATAGACAGGCTGCAATGGCATGGCCACATGATGTTCCCTCAATGAAGAAATATGACATGTGTGACATGTTCTCACATGCTGATGGGCATCTTTGAACACATAGGGCCAATAGTAACCAGATCAAAGGATCTGATGAAGCAAAGAATCTACAGAACCATGACCTGTGCCATGCTTCCCATGAAACTCATAGATCACTTGTTTAACCTCCTATAGATCAAGGCATCTTAGGTATACTCCTTCAAAATTCTTCCTATATAGAAAACCT
Organism: Sequoia sempervirens; assembly: GCA_007258455.2. NCBI lineage: Eukaryota > Viridiplantae > Streptophyta > Pinopsida > Cupressales > Cupressaceae > Sequoia > Sequoia sempervirens. The sequence continues at coordinate 193,127 of VDFB02148602.1, read as the reverse complement.
CCTTTGAACATATAATGAGAGCTCTTCATTCTCAGGGCTCTCCTTTGAGTTGAATTCATCCCTTCTGGACATCGATTGTTGAGCATAAAATAGATGATATCAGCATACCAGGGGTCGCTAGAGAAGGATTGGGTCATGTATTGTTGACAAATGATGTTGTCGCTAGCATTCGCCATGGACTTGGATAAACCCGTGCCTCTGACTAGTTTCATAGGGTGTATCTCCAGATCAAATTCTTGCAAGATGGCCATCCATTTGCCTCTCCTTTCTCCTAGCTCACTCTGCATCAGTAAAGACTTCACAACAATGTTAGGAACTATAGCGATGATTTGGCTTTGAAGAATGTAATGTCAAAACTTCTTGACAACCCAAACCAATGCAAAAGCTTGCTTCTCCAAAGGTGGGTATTTGATTTCCGCATTTTTGAATGGGGAGCTCATGAAAGAAATCAGTCTCTCCTCCGCCTCTTCTTTTCTTTGAGTTAAAACAACCGCGCATGAATGCTTAGAGACAAAAGAGTAAATGTAGAATGGCCTGATGTAATCAGGGCTGGTAAGGACCAGCACTTCTGAGATAGATCATTTGACTTGTAAAAATGTGGCATTTGCTTCATCAGTCCACTCTACCTTGGCATCCTTTTTCATCATTTCGTTTAGGGGTTTCATGATTTCAGCAAAGCCCATGATGAAATTTCTCACAAAGTTGATTTTCCCAAAGAAAAACCTCATTTATTTCTTGCTTCCTAGCCTGGTGATCTTCAGAATGGACTTGACTTGGTCTGGATCAATTGATATTCCTCTTTCAGAGATCACGCGTCCCAAAATCTTCCCTTTAGAAACCTTGAACATGCACTTTTTTGGATTCAATGAGACGCCATATTAGATGCATCTCTCAAGAACTTTGGCTAAGTCCACAGCATGATTTAGTCGGTCCTTGGAAAACATTATCAGGTCGTCCATCTAGACAATGATGCACTTACCGATTAGGTCCTTGAACGCTATGTCCATGGCATGCTGGAAAGTTGCTCCAACATTTATTAGACTGAATGACATCCTCCTATATGCGAATGTTCCCCACTTTTTATTGAAGGTTGTCTTCATTTTGTCTCCAGAGTCGACCATTACCTAATTATATTTAGAGTAACCATCCAGGAATGATATCATTTGAGATCCATTGATAGTCTACAGGACTTCATCCATAGAAGGAAGTGGGTAGTTATCCTTTTTTGAGGCTCTATTCAAATTTTTGAAGTCAACACACAGCCTGATCTCCCCGTTCTTCTTACGAACTGGGACTAAGTTAGCCACCTAGGTTGAATGGCGTACAGGGAAGATTATCTTTCCAGAGAGTAATTTCTAGACTTCTTTATAGATCAATGGTTCAATCAAGGCATTGATAGGGTGCTGCTTCTGTCAGAAGGCTTTAGATTCGGGCTTCAGAGGGATAGTGTGAGTCATAATAGAGGCATCAAATATCTTTAAGTCTTCATATTCCCAAGCAATTTTAGAAATATCTTTCTTAAGTGCCACCAATATGTCTTTTCTGATTGCCTCAGGGCAAGCTTTCCCTATATAGACATTCCTTTTAGGACCAGAATCGGCTAAGTTAGCTATTTCGTATTCACCTCCTTTATCTTTAGCTGATATCTTCTCTCGAGCCCTTGGATCTGGGTCAAAAATTCTCTCCAAGGCCACCATTCCCTTGGGAATGTTATTGTTCTTTAAGTTAAAAACTCCTTCTATATCACATTCCTTAAGGTTCCAATCCCCTTGATCTCTATTAGACTCATCAATAATTTTTCCCTCAAACACATCTGTGCTTGCTAAGAAAGCAAGAATATGTCAATCATCCTCAAAGACTTGAAAGTTCTTGATATTATCAGGAACTACAGGGGTGAAAATTAATTCCATGGAGAATTTCTTTAGCTTGGAGCCTTGCATAGGTTCCAGGGTGCTTGCAGCAACAACCAATGAATCAGCTACCTGATTTTCTTCTCTAGGGATTAGGCTAATCCCAAAGGCATCAAAGTCTTCTATCAGGTTCCACACCCAATTCCTATAAGCTACCAGCCTTCTGTTGTGACATGTGTATTAGCTGCGCACTTGCTTGACAACAATTTCTGAATCTCCCTTGACCATCAAGGCTGTGACCTTCTTATGTGCAAGCATCAGTCCCCATGCCAGAGCTTCATGCTCTGCTACGTTGTTAGTACACCCAAATTGCAACCTGTAGGAAGCAAATAATGTTTTCCCTTTTGGGCTGGTTAGTTCAATCCCAACACCACAACCTGATTTAGATTTAGATCCATCAAAGGTGAGGGTCCATAGCTGATCACAAGCTGGGGTTGATCCTTTTGAATTTATTTTGGGCATTTGGATAGAATGAGCCATAGGTAGGGCTGTTTGATCTTCTACATTAGATACAAAGAAAAAGTGTTCTGTAGTTTCTTTAGGTATACTTTCCGATGTTGGCTCAATTGTATCATCTAACCTGTGGCTATCCTTCTGATAGTCACTTGTTTCTTTGGCTGACCCCTTGGTTTTTGGTACACTCTTGAATACAGGAATGTTGGGCAAGCCTTGGGGTTGTTCCACATGAGTATGTTGGTTAAGACATGTGACTGAGGCTAGTTCAATTTGGGAAGGAATTTCTTTTAGAAGTGTCCTATCCCTGGTTAGCATTGTTGCTTCCTTGGCTTCAAATGAGAAGCAGTTTGCAATGGTCTCAGGGTGGCTTGTGCTAGCTTCCTTAGCTTTGGAAACATGATTTAAAATGTCAATGCAGGGTTGGCAAGTTAGTTTAGAATGATTTTTGGTAATGTACCCTATAACAATTGGGGAGCAGGAGACTTTGCAAATCTACATCTTCTCCCAAGACTAGCTGATCTTGCTGCAATTTATTGATCAATACTTGCTGATTTTCACCAATCATAAGATCAGGAGACTTAGGTATTGGAAGTTCTTTAGGATCTAGGACATAAAAGGTTAAAATTTCCTCTTTTGTACACCCCTATCCCAGTTTCGAAATAGGCTACCTCATTGGGGCAATCATATTCAGTAATAATATGCTTGAGGCGGGGCTCGCTTTCAATCCTGATTTGTTTGGGAATCCCTCTCCATGGAAGCCACATATGTGAAAAGTTAAGGGAAAGATATCCCCCTATACCTTTCATCAGATCTCTACTTAACAGCATACCATAGGTCTTAGGGATGTCTACTACTTGAATGTCTATGCTGGTTTGAATCCTAGGGTCTAACCCTGCATGCACATGTATGTTTCTTAATTACCCTACCACATTGACCTTTGTCTTGTCAAGTTGAATGACCTTCTTATTTTTCTGAATGGGGTTTAATCCCAACTTCTTACATATGGAAAATGGCATAACATTTCCCAAAGCTCCTGAATCCAACAAACAATTATGTAGGTTCTTGCCACAAATTCTTAAACTTAAAAGAAAAGGTGGAGTACCTACCTTGTTTCTGTACAAGGCTGCATTCACGTCCCCAACATGTGTCACTTTGTTCTTTCCTTTTGATTTTTTAGCTTGTTTCAAGGATTTCAACACTATCTCCCTTTGAGCAGGGCACCACTTTAAGATGTCAAAGTATGACAAAGAAGTTTTCTGTTTCTGCATCTCAGAATTAATATCAAATTATGTATTACAACTAGCAGTACCTTTGAAAATACCAAAGGAATTACCCTTGCTATGGAAATCAGGTGTGCCTTTTGGTGGAGAAGGATTGTTATAAGCACTTTGATTTAGAGGCACCATGTGATTAGGAGGTGCTGATGTTGTGAATGGACCCTTACTTTGATTTCTCAGGAAGTGTCCTTTCATATGAAAGGCTTGGGTATCGTATGAATCTTCCTCTAGTTCATTCTCCTCTTGCCTTGGGAATGAAGGTTCCTCCTCAAAGAGGTCATAAGCCGTTGCAGTATCCACTGAGTCACCTCCTTTGGTTGAATTCCCGTGAAATGTGTGGGCATCTTCATGTGCCATCTTGACAACTTTCTCCATCTAAGGGCAGTTTACCTCAGAATGGGTCGCAGTATCATGCAACCTACACCAGTTAGTCATGAAATTAAGGTCGGCCACATTTGGAGTATGTGACCTCTCCTCATTTTCTTGATAGTTATGAGGAACTCCTCCATTATTGGGCCCTGTATTCCATTGTCTGTTGTTATTTTGCCTTTGATTATATCCTCTATTTTGATTATAATATCCTTGATTAGAGGAGTTTTGGCCCTGATAACCTCTTTGGTTGTAATTGCTGTTATTCTGATAAGTACCCTGATTGTTTTGGGAGGGGTTCAATCAAAGCTGAGCCATGTCATTGGTGACTTGGGACATTGATTTCTTCAAAGTTTCTACCTCATTTGTAAGTTGGGCTGTCTTCTCACTTTCCACATTCTTAGCAACAGGTGGCTGACCACCATGATTTGGTGTTCCAATTAGGTTTTGATGACCATGAGAACTTTGAGGGAGCTGTGATTGTTGAAAGAGATTAGGAGTTCCAGTAGCAAAGAATAGAATAGGAGGCTGTGTTTGGAATTTAGATATAGGCCCATAGTGGGAGGGAGAAATTCCTGGGACAGTATTGAATAGAGGAGTTTGGCTATGCATATGATATCCTATTGAAGGGAAACCTCCTCCTAGGCCTCCTTGTTGAGAACTGATTTGTTGTTGTAGCTTGATAGCTAGATGATAGACTTTGGATAGGGAATCAATATCAGCTGGTTGGTAAGTCCTTTGCAAGAATAAGCCTAACAAAGGATCTATAACCCTAAAGTAAGCTTGAATGGCACTGTTCTCAGTGACTAGATAGGGATCTTGCAATCTCCTATACATTCGCTGGAACCTGGTATTGAATAAAGGCAAGGACTCACCTGGTTCCTTTCTGATGGTAGAAAATTGGTGGTATAAAAGAACTGGGTCCACATAAACCCTGAACTGATTGATGAAAGTGTTTTCCAAATGTGTCTAGGTCAGAATAGAACCTTATGGAAGATTAAGGTACCAATTGTATGCCATGTCCCCTAAGGAGTAAGGGAATAACCTACATACTACATCATGGTGGGCTATCTGAGCTCTAGTACAAGCATCCTTGAAATCTTGTATGTGCTCTTCAACACTCCTTGACTCACCATGAATATACTTAGGGCATAATTTCTCAGGGTTTTTGGGCATATCGTGAAAACCTCTAGGGATAGTCCCCAATGGAGAGGGGTTATTCTAAAAGAATGCCATTGGTGGAAGTGGTGGTTGAGCCAGCTATTGTATGGGTTGAATCAGCTATGATGACAATTGAGATGAATGTGGTGGATTGATGGGTACCCACTGGGGTATTGGTGAAAATCCTGGTGGAGTGAGTGGAGCTGACAAGGGTGGTACGATAGCTGAGCCAGTCTTATGACTCTTGTGTCTTGTTGGGGTCTTGAGTTCTATCAAAGGTGGTGGGTGTTCAGCTAATCAAAGAACTCTATGGGACCTTTCTGGTGAGAAAAATCCAGTGTTATCCAACTTTCCCTTCTAGGCCCTCCTTCTAGCGCCAGTTTCTGTTGACAGTGCTTTTGACACAACAACATGCAAAGAAAATATTGCTACTCTGTTTCTCTTGAAAGAGAAGGATGATCACCTGGATATCTTAGCTCCCAAGGTCTATGTAGTTGGTTCTCAACTGTGCTGATGTCCCTTAGTGGTCAATGTGAAAGTAATGTTCAAGGGGCCTGCTGGTGTGAGCTTCTGGATTGTTCTAAGATCAAGCATGAAATAAAACCTAATTTAATTGGGGTTTTTAAAGAAACATAAAAAGATGGGTCAGGGCTTTGGAACATAAAAGAATGAAAATTCTTCTAATTTAACCAGACTTGCTACCTTTCAAGGAGTTGTAAACTAAAACTGTAGAACAAAGTAAACTTGTGATTGACACACAACCTCTTTCATTCACAGTGCTAATTCAAATAACAGATTTTAATTATCATTTAGAGAAAACATAAAATAAGACTTCAATCCTTGAAATATTCTCAAATCAAATGATTAACTTAAAACAAATATCATTCAAGAACACAATATGAAGTAGATTAAACTCTGATTGCTTCTATTGTTAGTGAAACATATAAGCAATATTTATAAGGCTAGCACAATCACCAGTGTACAGAGAATCTACAATTCCAGATTGTTTCCAACTACACTAAGAGAATATGGAAAATACATTACAACCAATACTGAATTTTACTACTAGACAAGAAGACAAAAGAAGCTCTCATTACTCAGAATCAAGATGCAACTCTATCTCCTACTTTTTGAAAATCCCTACTCTACCACTGTTCTTAAATTTTAACCCTTCCTTTTAGTTCTAATCTTAACTGTCTCTTAAAAGTTCCAACCCTTTACAAAGAGTCCAAAGTTCCTTATATACAAAATGTACCAAAAGGGATGCACTAGCTACTGTTTTAGGGTTTTTACAAAATATTTGTTGACTGCAGGAGAGTTGGCTCTCAGAACTTTTTTCTTTTTTGAAAAGAATCAATGCTGTATTCAATGAGAAGCCATGCTGTCCGGGTCGGTGATGGGTTGACCTCAGGAGAAACCTTTTAGATCCTTTTTGCAACTGCAACATTTACTCTTTGTCTTCATGTCCACCTTGAACTCTGCTAGGGTCGTCTTGAATGCTCCAAGGCACTTTACCATTAATACTGATCAACCTCTACCGGTGGTTACTACAGCTATCCTTGTGAGTCACAAATCCTTCCTTCCTTTGGCTTCCCTCATGTTTCAGACTTCTTTCGCAGGTTGACCATCTTCTGGAACATCATCGGGCCTCCTTGTAGATTTGAACATTACACCCGAGCTGATCCATCACCTCCCTGATCCTAGAATGGATCCATCTTGCTTGCACTCTATTGGTATTCTTGCACAAGGATGGTCAATTGGTCAATTTCTTCATCTGATTGGAGGAACAAAGGCCACATAGGATTCCTTGGTGGTCAAAAGTGGTCCATATTGAATCGCATGTCGGTGAGACACTCATCGTGTCTCCCCGATGTGATTATCGCTTTTATCAACCATCGGCATGACATTAGACAGTAAGAAAGATGTTTCAGTGAGCTGAAGAAGTCATATCGAGCTCACAAAACCTATCGGCAAGACTGCATGTTCTTGGAAAGACCACATGGTGAAGCCCTTCCTCTTTCAGTGAGCACATTCTCATGTCGGGAAGACTTCATCATTTTGGGGAGACCTTACCACGAACTCCTCTTCCCTTACCAAGCCCCTCCTTGTTATCGGCAAGACTCCTCAATGTCGGCTAGAGGCTATGGTGAGTTCTCCTTGTGGCATCTCCCGTCACTGAGACACCATCAGGTCAGCAAGACATCTTACCGAACCCATTCCATCTGCCCAGAGTCTTCCTGAGTTCCTTTTATTCCCCTAAGCTTAGGCCCCTTTTGCTTCGGTGTAACTTTCTTTCTTCACCAAGACCTTTTGGTGAAGGTACGATCCTCTACCCACCTCCATGTCTTTCAGTGGGACCCTCCTTTATGTCGGCATGACCTTCCGTTCTCAGGGAGACCTCTTGGCAATGCTGCCATCCTTTGCTGTGAGCATTCCCCTGTCGCCTAGACTAGGGATCATCGGCAAGACTTCTTGCCGAAGCCACTCTGTTTTGTTGATACTGCTTTACTTCAGCAAGAGTTCACCCCGTCGGTGAAACATCTTGCCAAAGCCACCTTTCTCTCGGTGAGCTTCCTTCATGTCACTGAGACTTTCCTTGGTCAGTGAGACTTTACATAGACCGAGGCCTCCTTTAGCCGAGTGCAATGTCTTTCTCCGGGATCCCCTTACCTTTTTAGCTAGACATACACCACTTTGACCAGACCTCACGCCGAAGGTGAACCACTCTCCCTGATGTACATTCTTATTGGCAGTCGGCAAAACCATAGGCGTTTGGCGAGACCACACACCGAAGATAGTAGCTCCCGCCGAAGTGTCCGCTCCATACAGGCTAGTCGATGAGATATAAGGAAGTCACCAAGACTTCCTCCCGAAGCCAAACCTTCATATTGAAATGTGTTCTATCTGTCGCCAGTCGGTGAGACATAAGGATCTCACCAAGACTTTCTACCGAAGGAAAAATCCCATGTCGATGGGAAGCTCCCAGTCGCCAGGACTCTGATTGCTGTCTTGCTGACTGATGCCTGTACATGACTTTCATTCGCTGTGACATCTCTGGGGTCTTGCCGACCTTTGCCTTAGTTGATTTTTATGACCAAATGGATTGGGGAATGCATTCCAACTGAGCTCCCTTGGAAATATCATCAAGTGTAGGATTTAATCCTACAAAACAAATGCTTCCATTAGTCCCCAAAGCATATGAAACATATTAAAATAAACCATCCTGTTTCTTATGATTATTTCATTGAATACTTGGCAAGAAGGAAACCAATTCAAGTTGAGACAGAACCAAGATTTAAATCAGGCAGAACAGAAGACAAGCTTAAGCAGAAAATAGGAGCACCCCCAAGAGGAAAGAAAATAACCAAAAGCAAAAGAAACCAGAAAGAGAAAGGGGGACCCATTTTGTTCCAGAATAAAATGGGGTGGTTATGCAAGGCATAACAGGGTATTGATGAATCCATCTATTCAGGCAACCTTGGCACAGATTCTTGCGAATATCCCTGCCTCCACTTCTCCAACAGAACCACCTGAAATGAAAGCTACAATGCAAATATTCGAGGATTTAGAGAGGAAGGAAAAGGAAACAAGGGAATTGGAGGAGGGAGACGACTACCATGAACACCCATAACACTAAAATTTGTAAATTGATAGGGTAGTCCACGAAGGGTAAGAAACAAAATCCTCTGAGGATGATGAAGAAGAGGCCAGTGCCAAGTACATTGTAGAGACATTTGATGTAGACCTTGAGGAGGAGTAGGCTCAATAATTGAAAGATGCTGGAGAGGAAGTAGAAAATCCACCTTCTGAGGAAGAAAAGGAGCCAAGGGAAAAAATGGAGGAAGACACTCAACCTCCAACTGGGAAACAAGAAGAAATATCTAAGCCTGATGAAGAAATTCTTCTCTCGGTAGAACAAGAAGAACAAGAAAAGAAAGAGCAAGATGTGCCACCTGAGCACGATCAAGAGGAGAATAAAGAAGAGGCTGAAACTTATAAGGGCCCAAAAGCGGAGCAACCTGAAGAGCATAAAGATGAAGAAGAAGAAAATAATATTGAAGGGGAGGACAACCCCAAGGAATTTCTACCCACCAAGTTTCCCATCAAACACACGGTGTTCATCTGGGACTCCAATAAAGAAGAAGAAGATACAAGGACGAAGCAAGAGGCTCTAGGTAGTAAAGAGATTGAGATCAGAGAAGAAGCAGATGATCATAAATCACTAAAAGGGGAATCTCAGATGCCTGAGTGGCTCGAGAAACAATTGGAAAAGAAGACCCCTACCCCAAAGGATCCAAGGGCAAGGTTGGAGGCCATCTTGGCCCAAGCTCAGATAGGCACAAAGAAAGAAAAGAAGCCTAAAATTTGATCCAAGTTGATAATGGATGCTTTTGGATCTAGGACCATGCAGATCGCTACCCTAGTGGTGAACGAAGAGGGGGTGAGCTATAAAATTTCCACCCTTGACCTAGGAACTGCTTCAAGAGAGCAGAAATTTTTTCACCTCCAGGAGTCAGTTGCCACAGTGGTGCATCAAATGAACCATGATAAGATCTCAAAAGAAGAACTGAAGGCTCAGGTGGCTGATTTGACTGACTATATTTGGCAATGGTCATCCAGAAAGGAATTGCCCATGAAATCCTCAGCTCCACCACAACTGCTATCCAAGGAGCTAATTGAAAAAATTGAAAAAAGAAAGCGCTAGACTAAAACTATGGAGGATTGGTTCCAACAAGTCCTTTATTCTAGAAACATGGGCATTAATCATGTTGTCAAGACAAAAAATAAGTTCTTGGATGTACAAAAATTCCTTGAGGCCATGAGGAAGTTTTGCACTGACTTCCTGGGGATATATGGGTTCACTTATCCTAAAATTGAAGCCATCCTTAAGCTGCCTTAGAAAACATGGGAAAAGGAGCTTGCACTGGCAGATGACGATCATTGACTAGTTGATATGTGGAAGCTTGACTGTGATCATAGGAAGAAATACTAGAGAAATTTCTCTATAAGGTGGAGCCATACATTGACTGGGCCAAGGAAATTAGGACTGATTGTATTCAGTACTTGAAGTTAATGGCAGGATATGATATACCCGCTGTTGAGATTGATTTGAAAAAGATAAAGCCTTATTTCCATAAAAAAGATGGAGGATGGGATGTCAGGCGAGCTCACCACAGATTTCATGAGTTTTTCTGCTCGGGCTTTTGCCCAATCTAAACAGGTCAAGGATAATACTACTAAGTATGATGGAGAATAGGGTACACTCACAAGCCGGTCCAAGCAGTGGAACTACCAGGTGCTCCAATCCAACATAATGGAGATTGATAAGCTCCAGGCACTAATTAGCAAGTTCATAGAATATGCCACTTTGAAGAAGTAGGAAGGGAACCTAATCATTGATGACAAGCTCCTTACATAATAGCTGCAACAAAGGAAATCAACTAGAAGACAAAGTGCTACAGTGCTGCCTCAAGAGGACAAAATAGGGAAAAAGATGAGAATGTATTTTAAATTGTAATATATTTGGGGGTAGGTGAAGCCCTAGTTTGTAGTGAATATTGGCCACACAATGTAAATTAATCTTGGCCATTCATTTTTCTTTTTGAACACTATAAATAAGGGGTATCCTCTCATTTTCAAGGGAGAGTTGAGTTGTTGTAAATACATGCTGCATAAATTTTAATAGAAGTTCATTGGATTTTGGTGGAATCTTGAGTTTCTATTGCATGTTTTATGGCTCATCTCCCATAGTTAGTTGATTTAGATAGCTTTACTTTTCTATTCTTAATGGTTTTAGATTACTTTGATAGATTAGTTAATGTTATTCAATGGTTTTGTAGATTTATGCTATGTTAATGCCTTTCTTGTCCATACTTTTTGCTATTTGTTGATGGTAGATAGTTGTGTAATGTTAGTCTGGGAATAAACTGAAAGCTGCTCCAAACTTCTATCTTTTATTCATTCATGTTTATGGTGAATGAATGGTTGAATATTTGCAGTCCTTAGAAGCTCACAGAAGTTTCATGATACTGTGAGTTATTCTGGTTAAGTGAAATTCTATTTTAAGGACGCTATCCATAGTAGAACCCTCCATGATCACTGTTCACTACTAGTTTGAGATCCATGAACCTCTTCTCTTCCCTACCCTTTTCCTTTTTTTTAGTAAGTGAATTGTGCTAAGGTTCATTGCACATTGTAAAGCCAAATCTTAAGATAAAATTGGAGTCTTAGATTGCTGTTCGAACCTGCAGCAAATTGCATGCTAACTTCCCATCCAAAAGGAACTCCATTTTAAGATTCAGTTTGCCCCAAATTAACTCCATAAGTCTACCCTGTGATTACCAAAAAAATCACATTAAACATCAACTGAGAGATTCCATGCACGTCATGACCTGATACCTAAGAGACCTTGGGGTAGTGATTGGTAACTTGCAAATTTCTACCTTTCAAGAGAGGTGGTGTGCCTATGCACTGCATGTGTTGAGAACGTGCTAAAACACCCACCAACATTATCCTTCTTCTACTTTAAAGAAATTTCTCTCAGTACTGGTGTTTGCAACTGCTTTAAAGTGGGGGCATATATCACCACTCAAATTTCATTTTGTGATTTCTTTCTTCTTGCGATGTGTCTTCTCCTTGGTGGAGTCGTTGGGATTGATTCTCTCCAAGAGCATGATACTTCTTTTGTACTTATCCTCTCTTGGAGACATTGAGCATGATGTTCCATAAGATGAGACATTACATGAGCTAAGAAAAATACCTTTGAACAATCCTTACACTACCTTGCATTTACAATGTCTATGAGTGTCAAGCATACAAAGTTTTGCTTACTTCATAGAGCTGAAAAATCATGTCATTGTGGCACCTTATTAAAGTTATCTAAAGGTATAAATTTGATATGGTTGAGTGGGAAGGCCACCTAGTGGCACAACTTTCCCCATATCCATCTTTGTGTTTGTGAGTGCATACCAACTAGCATATGTATCTCTCCTTTTTTGGATTTCTCACCCCGCGGACAACCAGAAGTTCCATGGCCCCAAAGTGAGAATATTTTTGGGATTTATCACTCGGTGGATAGCCAAGAGTTCCATCACCCCAAAGTGAGTATACATTTTATTTTTCCAAACAAAAAAAGTCTAGATCTAATCAACAACATTTTGGACAGACGGTCGAAGCTTGATCCATCCCATTTTCATTTCCTTCTAATTCTTGCCACTATATGATGATGTATCTTGTCTTGCTATAAATCATTCACCTTGCATGTTTCCTTTCATGCTTATTTTGGCTTGACTTAGGATCTTGGATCCTGGGGGCTTGCACAACCTCCTTTGATCTTTGTCATTCTTTTTCCTCTACATTGGTACGATTGGACTCCTCTTGAATGGCTACTTTAGTAAGAGTTTGAATCAAGTTCATCCCCTCACTAAAGTGGGGGCTTAATGTGTTGCCAAAAAGTGTATACTTTTCTTGATATGGGAATAATTAATGATAAATTGGACTTAATGAGGCCTTGATTTGGTGTTGTTAGGTGACTACACATCCATACTAGGTCTTAGACCCTTGCAAATTGAATAAAATACATTTATTGATGTCTTGTAAGAGTGTTTTAAGGTGTTGTAACACATCTCCACACTTTTTGAGGACCATAATGTTATAATTCACCTAAATAACCTTACCAAGACCTATTGTAAAAGTGTTGTAAAGTCTTGTAACAAACTTTCACACTTTCCTAGGCTTGTCATCAATATTTACACCTTTCTTATGTTTTAAATGGCCCCTTTATGCACTTACCGACCTTAATTAAGTGTCTTGTTGAAGAAGAACCTGATAAGAAACATTGAATACATCTTAATCTCCGAAATCCACTCAAAATTTCCTAGGTGGACTAATTCTCCACCTTGGGAGACTTAGTCCCATGTGGCATAAAAATAAAAATTAATTCAAATTTCTTTCGGGTTTTTATTCTTTAAGACCTAAGGTTGGCCTGTGATGAGGTATTTTTAGGAATTAAGGCATAATTGTGAATAAATATAGGGTTTTCCCTCTCATTTGACAAGAATTAATCCTAAATTCACATCTCATCATCATTCATACATCATTCATCATGTTCTCAAGTCAAGCAAGTTAGGGTTTTAACATTGCAAGTCATTAAGATAGCTTCCAAGGAAATTTAAGGGCATCTCTTTCATGTTTTGCTACAGAAAATCAAGATCAAACATCATGGAAAGGTAATAACTCCATTGTTTCATGCTTCATTACATTCTTTCTTCATTTGGTTTAATTACCTAAAAAGGGGTTTGAACAAGGCAAACCCCCATGCCCTAACAATCAATATTTTCTCCTTCTTGTCTTGTATATTTGTAGATTTAGGAACTTTAAGGGTTTGAAGATCATTGAAGAAAAGGTTGAAGACTTTTTGAAGAAATATATTTGTTGAACTAGCCAAAATATCAACAAAAATTCACCTTTAGGCCCAAAAATTAGAGTTTCAGAAGCAGACACCTATAGGAAACTGAAGTGCAGACTTAGAATATCCATTTCTATTTCTAAATTTTCAAAGATTCAGAAGTGGACTAAGTCACCACTTTGGGAAAATTAGTCCTACTAAACCTGAATTTTAGTAATTTTTGAAGATACAGATACCCATTTGGCAGAAATTGGTTTTTGGGCAGTTTTTCCAGATTCGGGACTAAGTCACCCAGACTGGCCTAAATGTCTTGTTAGGCTTAAAAATTAGAATTTTTAGAATGTCAGAGTTGCTTCAAGTCTGAAACACACTTCTAGGTGCACACCTTTTGTCTTACAACTTTCTATTTGGTTTTTATTTGCATTTCTAGGTCATTTAATTCATGTTTGCATATCATAATGTGTTTTCCAACACTTTACATTTCTTAGTTTTTACATCAATAAGATCATCTTTATTTTTTAGTTTGTTGCACTTAGGACATTACATATAGACACATTTCATCCCTCATTATATTAATCTTGATTGTAGACATTTGCATTTTTTCCCAGCTCTCTCCTTTTAGGTGAAAAACCCTAGAATAGTTAGAGAGAATTAGGGTGCCAAAATCATTGTTTACACTTCTCAATGTTATTATTAGAGCCCAATTTTTTTTTGAATACTTAGATAATGGATTTATATCCTTTAAGAAATTGAACAATTCCCATATATCACTCTTCATTAGTGCAACCATCTCCTCATCCATGATCAATTTTTAGGGCCCAATAAGTCATTTCCATCACCTTTTTAACTATTGTAGGCTCACTAATGTTAGTCAAAAAAGTAAATACACATCTAAAATTAGGTGGGATTTACCTCTTCTATTGATTATACCTCCTCTATTGAGTAGACATCCTTTGTTGATTAGAACTCCTTAAAAGCTAAGGTTGAAGTTCTACTTTTTCCTCCAAACTCTTTAAGCTCTTCATATTGTCCTCATCATCTAGTCCAACCTAAACCTATAGTTAAAAAATTGATGAAAAATTCTTATGCTTTGGTTGTAGTTAGAAAAAAACTTCTCATCCACCTTTTGCTACTCAAATATAGTGCAAGGTTTGAACTCCCTAGAAATTATATTTTTGACTATAAAGATATTTTATGGCTACAATATCCCAAAGTTTGTACCTTGGACATTGGTGCTATAACCAGTAAACATATATTTTACAACCATATTATGCAATTTTGACCACTTATCCTAGGAATAGGGTATATGCCTCACAAAAAATACATTAAGATACTAAAATGAATTATTTTTTCTTACCGATGCCTCCATTATGGTTTTGGTAATTTATAATTTTATATTATAAATAAACAAATCCTAAAAAAATTGGGATAAGTTTGTTGATTTATTTAGAAAATAAAATGAGTTTAAAGTACTTAAATTGGATGCTAAATTATCTACCTTATCTCTTGAATAATTTCCCTCTATTGAGTATTTTTTGGTATAATTCAAGGCTTTTCCTTCTCGAATTCAGGGTTATGGATTTTTTTAGGTAAACAATGTGTCTTGTTGGTTTTTTCAAATATCAAGGCCCTTATTAGGTCTTTTCATCTGCCTTATAATCTATTATGGATGCTCTTGGAACTTGATTTCATATTCCTAATTGTGAATAATTTTATGAAATATTCATGAGAGAATAATCTAAGTTATTATCTATGGATTCTATCACCTCTTCAAAAATTCAAACACTACTAGCCCAAAAATCTAAGGGAAAAGGTAAAAAGTATTCTTAAAAAACTAAGGTAGAATCATCTTCAGGGAGTGAGAATTTATCTAAGTAGAAAAATGAAAATGATACACAAGCCACAACATAATATACGTCAGGTAAGACTAGTTCTATGATAAAGAAGAAAAATAGAGGACCGTGTAGATTTTGTAGATTATAAAATTATGAAATCAATTTTTTTATCAAAGGATTGCAACTTTGGAAGAGGCCATGAAGGAAAAAATATTAATATACCCAAACCTAGTAAGGGTAAAACACTCATAGCTATTTGGAATCAAACATAAATAGTAGGATATTAAAATTATGAGCATCACATCATATGATATTCTTGAGTCTCTTTCTAACAACACCACTTTTTAAATTTATAGTGGGTAACTCTACATACATTCCAATTTTAGGGTTAGGTACTATACAATTAATAGGTGGTTGCATTGAGGATGTTTTCTATGTTATTAATATTTATACCTGTAATGACAAAAAATGTACCCCCTTGGAAATGGTACAATTTCACCTAATTTGGGAATAATTAAAGATAAATTAGACTTGATATTGCCTTGATCTAGTGTTGTGATGTGTTTTACACATCCACATTAGGTTTTGGGCCCTTTTAAAGCTAAATAAACATAAATCTACCCTAATTTAATGTCATAAAGTGTATTTATTCACATTTTCACATTAAAATTAGGAGGATTATAAATTAAAAGGACACAATCTAGTGTTGTAATGTGTTGTACACATTCACATGGGATTTTGGGCCCTTATAAGCTAAATAAACCCAATTTTTCCTTAATTTAATTTTGTAAAGTATATTTATCTACACTTTCACATTGGATTTTGGGCCCCCCTTGCATTTATGACCTTAATATAGGCCCCTAAGACCCTATATTATGCATCCCAAGGTATATTTTAACCAAAATCCTGACATAGACCTCATATAAACTTAATTTATTCATTCCTTGACATTCTCTCACTTCAAATAGGCCCTGTGGGACCCATACACCACCTTGGGTGTATAAGTCCCATCTAGGTGGGAACCATATTCCATAAGTGGCATATGAGTCCCATTTGGCCTATTTTTAAGTGAGAAAATAGGGTTTTAAATTCAAACTTCTTCTATGTCAGCCTTTGGGTTTAATAAATAGTCATTTGGATGAATTACCTATATAAATGAAGTCTCAAATCACTATTTTATTAAGCATTCATAATATCAAGCCAAGAACTCAAGATTTAAGCATTCCAAGACTTCACAAGGTTGTTAGGAGATTTTGCAAGATCATTTCTAAAGCATTTAAGAGTAGAATTCTTCATCAATTATTGCAGCAATCCAAGATCCATCATCATGAAAAGATCATCAAGCTTGAAGCATGTTCGTGAGCTAGTGTTGTGATGTTGCATTCAAGATCCAAGGTCAAGGATTGTTCTATACTTTAACTAAAGATGAAGATCTACATTCTACATGGCCACTTCATGTTAGATTGCTAATTCATGTTACAAGACATCATTCAAGGTATTATTGTTCATGTTTCATGTCTTATGTTTCATGTTTCATGTCCTTGTTTCATTGTTTCATTGTTTCATCATTTGGTTTAATTACCTAAAAGGGGTTTGACCAAGGTAAACCCCTATTCTCTAAAAAATCAATAATTTTTTCTTCTCTTTACATGTGTGATTGTAGATCTAGGTGTCGTGAAGCTTGAAGTATCATTGAAGATTTGGTTACAAGCTTGGAGAATTTTTTTGAAGTTGTCTCCCTATTTGCAAGTTTCTAATATCCACTAAAAAGTCACCCACAACCCCAAAATCAGAGTTTCAGATATGGAAACAAAGAGGAACAGAAAGAGAAGACATTGAAGACCAAATTCAGACTTTGGGGCTCTATAAAACCCTAACTAGACTCATAAGCTAGTCCTGGCATATGAGTCCTAGTTTAGGACAATTTGAGATTTTTGCAGTTTCGGATACCCTTTTTCTAGAAACCTATTCTTGTATAGAAACCCAGATCTGGGACTAATTCACCTAGCAAGATGTATGAGTCCCAGTTAACATTAAATTCACTATTTTCAACATTTTAGAGCTCCATCTAGTCATCTTCAGATTTCCAAGTGCACACATTTCATCTTGCAACTTTCTGTTTTGTATTACATGTATTTTTAGGTCATTTAGTGAAAGATTGCATCATACTAGGGTTTATTATTACATCTTGCATTTCATTTGTCTTTCCAACCCCTAGCTTGGTGATGAAATCCTCATTAATATTTAAACATACACTAGGATACCCTATTGTCAGATCTCTTCCTCCGTTCTTCATTGGATTGAGATCTCTATGGTTATCCTTAAATGTGGAGCATAGAAAGTTTGTTTCCCTAGGTCCTAAACCCTTGGGGTGACAAAATTATATATTACATTTTGGTGAACCTGCATTTAGAAAATTTCATTTTCTAATTTGGAGTCCATCATCATCCTAGATCTATCTTGCATTAACTTTGCATTAGTTTATTGGCATTCTAGGGTTTCTATTTTTTTTTACATTGGTAAAAGTACATATAAGTTGCATTTTTGTATCTCAAATCATTGATTTTTTTTTGAAAATTTCATTTGCATTTAGTCTACAGATCAGCCAAACCAAAAAGCATAAAAATCACTTAAAGTTTATTGAAAATTAAGCAAAAAACCCTCACTAGGACTCATACACCCCTCTAGGTGAATTAGTCCCAGTGCACATCTAAAATTTCCTTTTACAACATTTAAAACCTTGTTTCTACACTTTTTTTTCCCCATTGGTTATCTATTTTAGCTAGTTGAGTTTCTGTTATATGCATTTCATTAAATCCAGCTTAAAGTGGTTCATTTCATGCATTGCTCAATTCCAAATTTGTATTTACAACATTTCATCTTTCAAGTTGTTGCATAGTGTAATAAGAAAATTACCTTGTTTCAAATTTGAAAATTGCATTTAAACATTTCACTTTAGGTCATAGAATTGCACTTTATTTATTTTTCCATAATAGCATGTTTTCTTTCAAGAGATATGGCTTTGATATGGTTAAAAATGGATTGCATAAGTACAACATCCCCTCTTATGAGTTCATTTTAGTGTACAACAATGAGGTCATTAAGAAACATGTTATTCATCCTTCTACTATCTTTCATAGTTATGAGAAGATCTTAGAGAAAGCGGATCAAACCATTGACACAATCCTTACTATTACATTACCTATTGGTGAGGATGGTATGATACAAGAGGATGCAAGCATAGAAAATCATAACAATCATACTTGTTCTTCTCCCGATACCTATCCTATTAGTGAAAAAGGTATCTTGGTGAAAGAAGATACAAGCATTGAGAGTCTTGATTGTCCCTCTCCTCACCCCCCTTTGGAAGATATTAGAAAACAAGAAGATGAGATCATAGAAATATTTCTAAACATCACCTTACCTAGGCTCCATTCATCCCTTGCTTGTGAGAATGTTTTAGCAAAAGAGGATGATATCATAGATAGCCATGACAATAAAAATTGTCCTTCTCCTAATATCCCTCCTCGATGCAAAGAGGATAGGTTGGTGTTAGAAGACACACCTATTGAGAGTCATGAGAATCTTGTTCCTCCCTTCCCTAATGCTCCTACCATTTGGAAAGATCTATTTGGTAAGCATGGAAATCATAGTTGTCCTTCTCTTGATGCCTCCCCTACTTATGATGAAACTACTTTACAAAATCTAACCATGGAGTGTGATGAACATCTTACAAGATCTGCTACTAGGGTAGATAGTATGGCACATGAGAATGAGACCTTAGAGAAAAAGGATGAAGTCATGAACAATCAAATTGAGCCTTCTCCTAATATCCCCACTATTGATAAACAATAAAATCCAACCATTGATAACTCCCTTACTTGTGATGAAGTCATTGTAGAAGAACCAACCTTTGAAAGTCATGGACATCAAGCTAGTAGTTCTCCTAAAAACTCTCCTCCTAGGGAAGATATCATGGTGCAAGAAAAGGATAACATTGACAATAATGATATAGTGCCCTTAGATGAAGATGATGAAGTAACATTAGACTCTCCCTCACTAACGAAAGTTAATATTATTCAACTTCAACTCATCCTTTACCCACCTTCACAAAAACCTCAAACTCAAAAAAACCCGAACTTATCCTTTACCCAACTAAGAATAATTTTTTGCAGAAACTAGGTCATAATACTGTTGCTCATACATATAACACTAGAAATAGTTTGCAACCAAGAAAAACAACTTCAAAATCCCTCCCATTTCCTAATACTATCTTGCCTAGTCCTCATTTTCCTCCACAAAGTGGAAAGGAGTATGATCTTGTTGAACAACTAAAGAATAATCCTACTAAATATCATTATGAGACCTTATTCAAGCCTCCCCTCATTATCACATGTAATGTCCCCAATTTTGTGAGCATTAGAGTTCAGTGGATTTAGCCTTTCCTGGCCCTCGTAGGCTAATATGTCTAGTTAGAGGGTCTCTTTTGGTGGTGATCAGAGGAATCTCTCCTTCAGCATCTCATGTGGGTTCAAGTAGCCTTTAGTTGATTCAGTTTCATATACTTACTATTTATAGTAAGTCAGTTGGCATGCAATTCTATTTATAGTAGGGCACCTAAAGTTCACATGTTGGCAATGTCGATTCTCAAATTCAGTTGAGTTGGTGAAATAAGGAGTTTTTCCTAAGTTATAACATTTAATTATTATTAAAGGTGAATTTAATAATAATTAATATTTTAATATTATATTATAACATTATATTTGCACTTTATGACTTGAGGGTCCATTCATCATTAAAAAGGGGGCCATTTTAATTAATTACTTGGGCGCCAATTTCAAGGACATATTTTAATATTCCAAAGTGCAAACATTATATTATTTTAAAATGATTTAAAAGGAAAATTGGAGGGGATTGGCCTATTATCTTTTATCCCACATTGGTGAGAAAAGTGTATGAGCTCCTCCAGGAAAAGCATAAAAGAATCTTAAGGGGCTCATTTGAAGACATTCATAATTGATTATTTGATATTTTTTTGATAATTTATCATTGGTGTTTGGGGAAGGAAGCCCGAGGGTTTCTGTGAGTGTATCGGCTTTGGAGAACAAAAACTCTCCATTGTATCAACATTATGAGGTTATGAAATATTAGCTGAAGGTGCTCACTATTGGCTTCATCCAGAAGTCAAGTTTATGCTTCATTAGATTTATTGCTTCAGATCTACAGGAGATTGTATTTTCGGGTATGCACATATTTGTAAAAGCTTTGAAAAGGAAATCAATAAATTAATTGCATTGCTGCAGTAGGGTTTATGTTTACATTTCTTGTATTTGATTTTTTGACTGGCAATCTATGAGAAAATATGAAAAAAATTACAAACCCTTATCATTCAGCATAAAAATCAAAAGTAGAGACAGGAAGGTCTCTTACATCACAACATGATTCAAAGCGATTTACATCTCTTCCTACCCATCCTAATTCACACTCAAATGATGTGGCTGCCCAAATTCAAGCCATAACTTTACACAACATAGATATTACTTTTCATCAACATGAGCTACCCCCTTTGGAAATGAGAAAGAAAAATGATGCCTTCATGATAATAGCTAGATACAATAGGCCACGAATAAAGTGAACCCTTGTTGATAATGGCCCAACTTTGAATGTGTGTAGTGTGAAACTTTTGGATAGACTTGGTGTGGAT
Organism: Sequoia sempervirens; assembly: GCA_007258455.2. Lineage (NCBI taxonomy): Eukaryota > Viridiplantae > Streptophyta > Pinopsida > Cupressales > Cupressaceae > Sequoia > Sequoia sempervirens. The sequence goes on along the minus strand of VDFB02148602.1, from coordinate 172,008 downwards.
AAATCAAGAATTGAACCTGATTCTTTATTGATTCAAGGATTTGACAATGTAGGAAAGCAATCACTTGGTTGATTACTTTTCCCATTACAGTTGGAAAGGATACCTTAAAACTACTATTCATGTTATGCCTGATGATATTTCATACAATCTTCTTTTAGGAAGACTTTGGATCCATGAGATGCATGCGATGCCTTCAACTCTTCATCGTATCATGAAATACGTCTATAAAAATAAAGTATACCAAGTTGAAATAAATCTTGAGCCTGAAAGTTGCTTACAAATTGAAAAAGGAAGGAAAAATTCTCTAAACACACTAATTCCAACTTCAAACATAGAACATATAAACTAAGAGAAACAAAAGATGGAAAAAGTGTCAAAACTATTAGAAGATGATTGGGGTTCCTTAGATTTCACAACATTCATGGGAGAATACAAGATCACAAACAAAGATTCAGACAAGGGAAAAGAAAAAGTGGTAATGTGAACAAAAAATTTAGAAGCATCCACCTCAGTCACTTTAGAACAAAAGACAAAAAATTACACAACAAACTTTGATGAACTTAATTATGAGCAACCACGTAATCCAAAAGAAATAAAAATTCTTTATGGAAAAGGTTATGAACTTCTGAAACAATTTGGATATAGTGGAAAAGGATGTGGTGCTAGAGAATAAGGTATTCGTGTCCCTATAGAGCCTCACATGCAAGAAAATACTAGTGGTCTTGGTTATTGTCCCTTGAAAGAAAGAAACAAGCCTTCACTTAATATCAACACCATTACAAAATTTTCCTCTAAGCCAACTTTAACATTAGTGCATTTTGAACTGATAGACAATAGTGGTCTTGATTGCTACCCTTTGAAAGAAACAAAAGAAAGAAATAAGCCTTCGCTTAATGACAATGTCATCACACAAAACACTAATGATTTTAATTTTTTAGATTTTACACCCTCCTGTAAAGGAGAGAACAAAATCTTGCAATCTAAAGATTCTTGCGTAATTATGACACCTTCTACTAAGCAAGAGATATATTTGTCACAAAATAAAGCAAAATTTTCTACTTTTGATCAAGAAGGTATCTTGTCGAGACTCCTCCAAGATCATTTGATATCACTCCCTCCAAGAACACAAAATAAATTTTACTACAAGAGTTCATTTTGTGCATATCATAGAATTCATGGTCATTCTACTAATGAATGTAAGGCTTTGAGTAACAAAATTCAATATCTTAAGGATTGTGGTGCTCTTCCTTGGGTTGAAGCACCTAGTTCCTCTTTTCATTTTGAATCATCCTTGTCCTACACTAAGTGGGGGCAAGGGGGTTATGTAGCTATGTCCTCGTATGTCACTTATCATTGTCTCTTTTGGCTAGTTGATCACCTTTCATGTACATATAAGAACAAGCTTGGAATGTGGATGACATGCCTTAAGTTGACTCACATGTGACATAATTATTCATGATGTAGCTTATTGGAAACATTTGAATTGGCATAGGGCTTTCTGAATAAGCTCTCACGTCTTCTTCTACTTTAAAACAATCTCTCACAATAATGGTGTTAGCAACTACTTTAAAGTGGGCATATACATCAACACTCATGTTTTATTGTGTGATTTTATTTCTTCTTGTGACATGTCCTTTTCTTGGTGGTGTCATTAGGATCAATTTCCTTTGAGAGTGTAATATTTATTTGACTTTTCCTCTCTTGGAGATATTATGCACAATGCTCCCTAAGAAGAGACCTTACTTGAACTAAGCAAAATCCCTTTGAACATTCCTTGCGTTGTTTCACATTTACAACATTGGTTATATGGCCACCTTGCATAACACACTTTGCATGCCTATGGAGCCATCTTGTTTGTTCACGAGTTTCAAGCATATGAAGCTTTGCTTGCCTCATGAAGCTCAAAGTTCATTGTAGCGTGGTGCCTTATCAAATTTATCATGAGGTATAATTTTGGTATGGTTTGACGAAAAGACGGACCGAGGCATGAATTTCCCTTAGCCACTCGCATGTGTGTGTGAGCGCATACCAAACATGTGTGTATGTGTCTCACCCTTTTGGAATACTCACCCTGTGGATGACTTGAAGTTCCATGGCCCCAAAGTGAGTGCATTTTTGTCGAAGCTTGATCCACCTTTTCTTTATTTTTCTTTCATCAATGACATTGTATGCTTGTGTATCTTATTTTGGTACATACCATACACCTTGTGCATGTCCTTTCGTGCTTATGTTGGTTTGATGTAGGATCTTGAATCTTGGAGGCTTGGACACCTCCTTTGATCTTTATTATCCTTTGTTGTCCGCATTGGTACACTTGGACCCCTCTTGAATGTCTACTTTAGTGTGAGTTTGAAGCAAGTTCATCTTCTCACTAAAGTGGGGGATACATGTAATGACAAAAATTGTACCCCCTTGGAAATGGTACAGTTTTGCCTAATTTGAGAATAATTAATGATAAATTGGAATTGATATCACCATGATCTAGTGTTGTGATGTGTTTTACACATCCACATTAGGTTTTGGGACCTTTTAAAGCTAAATAAACCTAACTCTACCCTAAATTAATGTTGTAAAGTGTATTTATTCAAAATTTCACATTAAAATTAGGAGGCTTGTAAATTAAATGGACCTAATCTAGTGTTGTAATGTGTTGTACACATTCACATGTGATTTTGGTCCCTTCTAAGCTAAATAAACCCAAATTTTCCTTAAGTTAATGTTGTAAAGTATATTTATCTACACTTTCACATTGGATTTTAGGTCCCCTTGCATTTATGACCTTAATATAGGCCTCTAAGACCCTATATTGTGCATCCCAAGGCATAATTTAACCAAAATCCTGACATAGACCTCATAGAAACTTAATTTCTTCACTTCTTGACATTCTCTCTCTTCAAATAGGCTCTGTGGGACTCATATGCCACCCTAGGTGTATGAGTCCCATCTAGGTGGGCCTGATACACCACAAGTGGCGTATGAGTCCCAGTTGGCCTATTTTTAAGGATTGAAGCAGGAAAATAGGGTCTTAAATTCAAACTTCTTCTATGTCGATCTTTGGGATCTAATAAATGGTCATTTGGATGAATTTCCCATATAAATGAGGTCTCAAATCACTATTTTATTAAGCATTCATGAAATCAAGCCAAACACTCAAGAGTTAAGCATTCCAAGACTTCACAAGATTTTTAGGAGAGTTTGCAAGATAATTTATAAAGCATTTAAGTGCAAAATTCTTCATCAATTATGGCAACAATCCAAGATCCATCATCATTTCAAGATCATCAAGCATGAAGCATGTTCATGAGCTAGTGTTGTGATGTTACATTCAAGATCCAAGGTCAAGCATTGTTCTATACTTTATCTCAAGATCAAGATCTACATTCTACATGGCCACTTCATGTTAGATTTCTAATTCATGTTACAAGTCATCATTCAAGGTATTATTGTTCATGTTTCATGTTTCATGTCCTTGTTTCATTATTTCATCATTTGGTTTAATTACCTAAAAGGGGTTTGACCAAGGAAAACCCCTATTCACTAACAAATCAACAAGTTTATCTTCTCTTTACACGTGTGATTGAAGATATAGGTGTCTTGGAGATTGAAGGATCATTGAAGATTAGTTTACAAGCTCGAAGAAATTTTTTGAAGTTGTCTCCCCATTTGCAAGGTTGTAATCTCCACTAAAAAGTCACCTACAACCTCGAAATTAGAGTTTTAGATTGAAAAAAAAAGAGGAAAAAAAAGAGAAGACATTGAAGACAAGATTTAGACTTTGGGGCTCCAGAAACCCCTAACTAGAATCATATGCCAATCTTGGCATATGAGTCCCAGTTTAGGTCAATTTGAGATTTTTGTAGTTTCAGATACCCTTTTTCTAGAAACCTGTTCTTGTAAAGAAACCAAGATCTGGTACTAATTCGCCTAGCCTGGCGTATGAGTCCCAATCAACATTAAAGTCACTATTTTCAACATTTCAGAGCTCCATCTAGTCATCTTTAGATTTCCAGGTGCACACATTTCATCTTGCATCTTTTTGTTTTGTTTTACATGCATTTTAGGCCATTTAGTGAAAGATTGCAACAT